>JAYJME010005486.1:0-10056 GCA_036873775.1 Costaria costata
AAGGCAGACACAAATATAAGAAGTCACGGAAAGCCAAAGCACGAAAAATATCACATTCGAGGCAGCCGCAGCACTTGGCGGTCTGTACCCTCTGGTGGTACATGTTTGTACACATTGCCATATGGGCGAGGTCTTTTTTACCAGTCGGGGCACGCAAATCATACCTATAAAGTAATTATAATCCAAATCCAACCCTAGCATATCCCTGGCTGGGGCGTTTACGACCCAAGCACGGCGCCGCCGCGCGTTTTTTAGTTCCTGGGAAGTATGTGCGGACCATCTCAATGCAATGTCTCGTCAACCTGTAATACTCTGTTGGTGCTTTACAGCAGTAATATTGTAGTCTACGTCTATTAATAATAATATTGTGTCGAGGGTTGAAAACACATCAAACACATAAAACATGCATGGTAAAAAGGTCTACGTATTGGAGGCGAGGATTTGGGATTTGGGTATACTTGGGTTGGCGCTGAAAATTGGCATTGTCAAGCACCTGTGACAGGCACCTCACACACGGACCGACGAACGCTGGGCCTCCATATCAATGGCCTAGAGCGCTCTTTCTACCGCTAACAAGCTGAAGGCGTAGATAGAAGGTAGACGTACTCGTATACACCAGCCGCTGGTAAAACTCCACAAGGAATCCGACGACAAATAATTTGGCCGTCTGTCACGCTCACAACACACATAATATAAGTACTACTCACAACTCACAAGGCACAACAAAAAAAGTGACAAACCGCACAACAATAATGACCACAGATAGATAGTGGCACATATGTATACGAACATCGAGTGCGATGACACGATTGCCGACGAAAGTCTTGTGATCCTGTACACGATGCGCTGTAGTTGAGCGACGTCCCGATCCAAATATCATTGGCCACGAGAGCGAGGACTCATCGAACGCTCGATCTTTCCGATCTTCCCGAAGACAAAATAAAAAGGGTAAAAATATCCAAGATCTGTGGAGATCTATAGATCTGTTCCGTTTTCAGTTTCGCGTTTCATGTTATGCACTACAACCTTCGAAGGCGTTTTGTCGTTGGGAATCCAGGGGGGAGTCCATCGCTGCGAGCTTCGAGAACATCTCGACCAAACCAGCCGCAAGCCCACCAACCGAGTGCCCACCGACGCCCACCAGCATTGCGAAGCCTTTCTGCATCACATAGACACGAGATCCGCGGCAGTGATCTTAGTTCAGACTAACTCTGTGCGCGTGGCACAAGCGGTCGGTTTTCTTCCACAGAAGCCATGCCTAACGCAGCAGCCGAGGCCCACAAAGCGTGAGTAGTGTGTGCTGCCCCTCGACTCTGCACCCAAAGACGTCCCCGCAAGCGAGCGTGCTCTTTCCCATGCCGCGCGTGCCTTCGTCCGATAGGGACGCAAGTACACCAGCGCTTGAAGGCCCAGAGTTGCCCGCTCAGTGCGCTGGTAGAGCAATGGATTTCTGTTTTTTTGTGGTGACGAACGGAAGAAAGGACGACGTCGTTGTCCCATGTCTCCCGTTTTTCTCGTTTTTCTTTGTATTCGTGTTTCACGTTCTGTCTACCACCACCACCACCGCTACCACCACCACCGCCGCCACCACTGCCCACCACGTGGGCGCGCCACCATCGAAACGGTCACCAGCGAAGCGCCCTATCCTCCCTATGCTTCGTGCTGTGTCGCCGTTGCAGCCAAGGGAACGGGTTCTTCAAGAACGGGGACTACCGCAATGCGGTTGCCAAGTACTCGGATGCTATCGGGGTCGATCCTACGAACCACGCCTACTGGTCCAACCGAAGGTGAGAGATGAGATTTAATCACTCCATTTTATCTCCGATTTTTAATTCCCCCAGACGAGTCGGTCGTCTTCTCTTTTTCTCAGTCACGTTTGATGCTTTTTCCTCGCTTTTTCTAGCCTTCACTGCGCCTGGTTTATATTAATAGTAAGATAATAAGAGTGGAGTTTAGACTTCCACCGCTTTTGAGTAAACTATGCATAGTACCCCTGGTAGCTTGCTTGTAACCAGGGTATAGTACCAACTGCTTTGGTGCTGCTGCTGCTATTTTCGAGCTTAGGTACCCGACAGGTGAGATCTTTCGCGTGGGAACCGATGCTTGCTAGGTAGCGTACGAGTACTCACGAGTAGGGGGAGGAAGAAGCCCATGAATTGGCCAAGGCACGGCATTGTTGCGTCAGACGATCGACAATATTCTCGTTTGGCGCTTATGGTTACGGCAGAGCTCGAACTGCTCAGTACAGGACACCATCTTATTCGAGTACTCGTACTAATAATAAAAAACAGGGATGTCAGTAACGGCAGGTTTGAACAAATCCTTATCGATAGCATTATACGTACATATCATACCAGCTGGTACTACGAGTATACGTTATCTCTGTGTCGTAGCTTGTGACCACAGCAGTGCGTGTATCTCCTACTCCTATGTACCAGGTACGTATTATAGGGTGAAGAATAAGCACGGACAATGGGTGTGCTGGGTGTCGACGAATAGAAGAACGGTTTAATGTGAAGAACACACAAATACGTATAATATCTACCCGTGATAATTACGGCAAATTGCAAGTTACTGCTGTAGCATTTCTTGTCTCGTACGGGTGCCACGGCAAGAACCGGGGATGAAAAATGCCTACCCCCGGGGTTTCCACCGTCTCGTTGATAAACCCACTGTCAAAATTCGAGTACGAACACCGCCTCAAAATCCTTTGCGCGTGCTCGCACTGGCCCGGTAGCCTTTGCCGTGTTCTTGATTATCAAAACATACCAGATAAAGTACCAAAAATATTACGAGTGTTTTGAGGCGATCCGCACATAGGGTTAGGGTTGGGTTGGGTCGATGCCCTGCCGTGATTTGTTAAAAAACACCAAAACCAGCATAAAACCCCTATCAAGCGTTATATATATTTGGTACTTTATATAGTATGAGTTGTGAGTCGAAGACTGGTAAAGGCGCCTCCGCTGACCGGTGGGTATTATGCTGCTTGAGCACGGCGGTGAACAATTTTCAGGTGCACGAGATATTACTAAACTGCTGTTTGATGTGGTAAAACTGCCGCAATGGGCAAAGTCGCCAATAATTATTAAAAAAAATATTGTGTACGAAGACTGATGAAAAACTTTACAACTCCACTCCCGTTTCAGGGACAAATTTGAGACTGCGTGAAATTTGAATCTTTCGTAGACTTGTGTTTCTGTACAGTAGCAAAAGGGTTAAGAACTTCGTATTATAGTATTAATAAGACTATTTCGTACCGGTAGCACGTAAGATCAAATGGCATAATATACAACATTCAATGATCACTCGTACCTGGTACGAGCACGTATTGACTACTACTGCTGTATGTCTTTCTTTCCCCTTTTTTTTCTATCCCATATATTAGCATCGTCCTCTCCAGCTGGCCCTGTAGTTAGTAGTAACTCAGATCCGGGGTCACTTCCCTCTCCCCACCACGGTACGTGCCTTGAGTTTTTATCGCGCAGAGGGTTCTTTTCGGGACGCCCCCGTGGCGCGAAATCCGTCCCTCGTTTCTTCACGTACGTGTACCTATTGCACAGAATGTGTTTATAACACTGCTGTTGTATAAGCTCTGCTGCACGAGTGTTTGATATATACTTATATACGGCGATAGTAACGTGTTTTCTTTGCGAAGTGCGTCAGCAGCTTATTTACGTACCTAGGCTGCGTACTGCTGACAGCAGGCACTACTGGGGCCTGCTGTTGCCGCTGCACGTCTTACAGAGTAGTGGGGCCCATACAAGGAGGCCACTCGATATAGGGCTGTTCAACTCGATTGTCACGACGGCAATTCTGAGTACAAAAGCCTCGACTATACGTATAGGGCGGCCTTTCGATACCGGGTGGCCAAAATTCCTTGGCACTATACCGCCTTCTATAGACCCGACTAACGTATTCCTGTTAATAGACGGCTGGTAAGACCGCACTGATGTTTTTTTTTGTACTGCTGTAGCTATATAATACCTGGTATGTACCTGACCCCCCGAAGGGTTACAAGTTACACCAGGTAGGTATATATCATGCAGCATTCATTGCGGGGTTTTGCTGTGAGCTGTTTTGGCTGGAAGTTATTTTGACTTTTGGCTGGAAGGATAACCGGATAACTTCAGTACGCCCCCCCATCTCCGTCAAAACGGCCTAATCAGTTAACATTTTGTCGGGTTTTTTGGCCGGGACAGGTCCAGTAGGTTTCCAAATCTTGGTGGATTTTTGAAGCGAGCGACTTACCGGGCATATTCCTATGCCGGGTATGTACCCGGTATCGACACCAGTCCGTGCTATTTTCTTATGTTCGAGTAGTGGGGGAAATATGTTAAGATTGATTGTACCCCCTAATCGTCAATGTTGCTCCATGCACACGGATAGAATCAGAGTCCATGTATGCATGATCCCACGGATAGAATCAGAGTCCTATATGGGTGTGATACCGGTCGGTACCTTCACACGATGTTTGGACTATGGAAATAAGTGGAACAGCGGGCCGGCATCGACGAAGGGACTGTTTTACTTCGTACCTGTCATAAGAGCAGAGGCGACGCGCGACGAAGGGACTGTATACGTACTCCCTTGGCCGCGCTAGATTATTTTCCGTGCTTTGGCCATGTACGGTATACCAGGTATGTGAAACAGCGAAACTAGACTACCTGCTTGCCTGGTATGAGTTGTTACTTGGCCTGCTTAGGCCTTGTTACGAGGTGTGGGTATGAGCTGATGAGGACGAGAGCACCGCAGCAGCTATATATGTGCATATAAGCTGATGAGGACGACCATCGCAGCAGCTTTTTGTTTTTTACGCATTTTGCCGCCAAGGTGTCTGTGAGCAAATCCCGTAACCGATGCCACCCGCCCCTTTCCCCTTTCCGCCTTCCCCCCCTCCGCCGTTCCGTAACAGCGCTTCGTACGCGGGGATGAACGAGTGGGAAGAGTCCGCGAAGGATGCGGCGCAATGCATCAAGGTCAACAAGGGTTTCGTCAAAGGTATGATATTTATACCCGCTCGCTGCTGGCTGGTTTGTGCAATTTTGTGATTAGTGATGTGCGCGCCAAATTTCCATGTTATCGTAGGTTTGACGTCGACGTGGGTTGACGGACGGACGGACGGAACCTCGTGTCGGTAATGCGTAATATCACGTCTGTTCGGAAATATAAGGCTCGTTTGGATGGCCACCCCAAATCCCAAACGTACTCTATATTTCCGAACACAGAGTTTACGGTAATATTATGGTGCGTGTGAATGTTCTCCTCAAATCCCAAATGTACTCTGATGTTCCCGAACAAAGTAGAATTACGTATTCATACAAATGTAGCAGAAGCACAAAACGTCCGAGGCCAGCTGCAACCGACTGTGATGGTTTTTTGACTTGCGATCGTTGGCGCGAAAGTCAGTGTCGAAAGTGGCAAGATTTGAACTTTTCGTTTTTTTTTTTTTACGGGGCCGTCTTATCTGTTTGTAGCGTTGTAACGAGGGTATAATATGCTGGTGTGAATGAAGCATCAGCCTCGATGTTCTCGTTCGGAAGCGGTGGGAGGCTCGGGAAATTCTACGCTCTGCTGTACGGAGCAGCATCGATGGTTCGCACAGACACACCAAGATTTGTTGATGACAAGTCGGTAGCTGTGTGTATACATACATCTAATATGATACGGGTATCATAGGCAAGGGCGACTCGTGATCAGCACACTTCCTTTGTTTGTGCCCCGAGCAACAATGTAGAATAGTGCATGGTACCGCTTGCCTCGCGAATGGTCCGAAAGGTCCAGAGGAAATAGAAGGCGACGGGGAGATTAGATGCGCGACGAGCCGAACGGTTCCGCCGTTGGTTGTACTAGACTTGGCAGGCGTTTTTTTTCCACGCTGCTGCTGCCTGCTGCTGCTGCTCACGACAGTTTTATGTGCTCTGCCGTGCGGTGTGCTTTGTGTTTCCTTCTTTCGCGGAGGTCGGTATATATCCGGCGGCGGGGCGGGTCTTACTCAACCGCGACATATGCATGCACAAAGACGTCGAAGTATATGCCAGGGTATACATGAGTGCATGAAATTTACCCCTCTGACTATTAATAGGAGTGTCCAAGGCATTCTGGTACACCTGGGTTTCCAGATCTTGCGGTATTCCCATTGCGGGCACGTGTTCTTGTGTTGTTGAGTTCCTCAGCCGCTGCCACCATTCGCGCGTGTGTTGCATCTGACAACAATGCTTCTCCCCCGTGTGACACGCACGCGCATTTGGTTCTGCCAGGCTACTTCCGACTGGCCACTGCGAAGAAGAACCTGAATGAGTTGGAGTCTGCCGCTGACGTTCTCAAGGTAAGCTATAATATATATGAAAACGAACTGCAATGGGCGAACCTATGCGTGCTTCGTATACAGTAAGGGGCTTCCCATAGTGCCGGTTGAATAGTGCCAATTGTGTTAGTAATGCTGATGAAGTCGCTTGCACTACTGGAGCTCTCTATAGTAACTCTATAAGTAGCCGTGTTCCCAATTGTGCCGGTGCCCTGAATAGTGCCGGTATCTTGGGCTGGCACATACCGACACTATTGGGAGCCCCCCCATTCTTTATCGCAACGTCACGCGATGTATAACTATGGTAGACAAGAGTGGCATGACCGGCGGGGGGGGGGCGTTTCAAGTTTACTTTCAACTTTTGGAACTGTTTTCGGTATTATTCGGCCGACAATTAATGTACTGAGGTATACGTAGCACCAACTTGTGACTATATGTGGGTCAGCGGTAGACTGTCGTCGTTGCTGGCGGTTGTGCTGGTGTTCGAGTCTCGGCTATCAATAGTGTATTTTTGCCATGGTGTTTTCTGGGTTTTCGTCCGTCGCCCCAAGTGCGTGCGAGAGCGCCAGTTGGCAAAATTCGACGAACAGAGTAGTGGGGTTGTTGAAAAGCTTATGCTCGATAATAACGGGCACATACCGGGGGGGAGAAGGGAAGACACCTACCTTCGACCACGACTTGTCCAGAAGGCCGCTGAGGGTAAAACCTCCTATATAGTTATATTGATGTGTATGAGTTGAGCTGGCAAGCAAAAGTGATTGTCTCGCTGCACTTTGCACGGACTAGACTTCCCTCCTCCCCCCCCCCTCCCTTATCTAGCAATGTCTGCCTGGTCGGTGAAAACCCGACGTGCTCCGTCCCGGCATAGTAGGGATGCGAGGGTCTAAGGTCATACGACCACGGCCGTGCATGATATGAGTACACCCCCCCCCCTGATCCGATACGCCTTCCAAAGAGGAAAAATAAAGCACCCCCGGGAGGCCCCACATAAAAGTAGCACCTGTACAGTGTATGTTTCGGCAGCGCACATTTGGGAGAACGACGAAAGCATCGAACATGGGCAGAGCCCTTCCGCACGGGCGGCCCATAACCCTTGAGCAGAGCACGGCTGCGCCCCCGGAGAAGCCAGCTGCCCCGACACGTCTGCTGGAGCGTCTCTAGCCACGAGCGGGACCACGATCGCTTTGTTTTTCGTCCGTCTCCTTTGATATGACAACCCCCCCTGCTGCCGGGGCGGGTGTGCCTCGTGCGCAAAATATTTCTCATTGCACTCCTATCACCCCCTGCCGTTCTCACCCCCAACTAGAGACCACCCCGCGGTGGTAAATGTTGCAAAACTCGAATTGAACATGACAATTGTCACCGAGGTGCGTTAGATACCACCCCTCCACAGTAAACCACCCCGGGTGATAAAATGGGCTAAACGCGATTAAGACATCACCCGGGGTGGTTTCTGACGTCATGTACGGTAGACCAAACATTTTCGGTAAACCAAGAAAGGAAATCCCCTGCGATTCAAGCCTCGGCGAGGCCACGAAGAACAAGTGTGCAAAATTCCACGGTTTGACTCGAAAAAAACAAACACGCACTGTAGGAAGAATTTAGACTTTTGCACACCTCGGACAGATAATCGATTCCCACTTGATGATCTAAATCTTCCAGGGCAGATCTATTACCTGATCTGTATGATCTAGCTCATGCTGCCGGATTGGAGCCGTTTATTCTGCATGATCTCGGATATATTTCCTGGGTAGGATCTGTACGGTACAGATCGTGCACGGCATCTCAAAACGGCAGATTAGTGTCTAGACAATCTATATCATGATCTGTCCGGGGTGTGGACTTTTGTGCGGAAAATTGTGTAAATTAACATGGTTTCGTTGTAGTTACTTGTTTTAGACCAACTTTTATTTACGTGTGGGATTGTTTTGAGCCCATATTTCTGGCAGTTATTTTCGATGGTTTTAAGGCTCCAGAAATATGTGATGAAAAATATGGGACCTCCATTCTGCGTTTGGATTACCTGGTATGAAAAACGGGATTTCTTGGCATAAATTATGTTTTTGAGGGGGCCGCCTTGTCGAATCTTTGGAACTACACGCACGACGAGTACGAGAATGTCGATCGGTTCATACAGCAGTACGCATAGCGATAATACCCAAAATCCCAATATCCCAGCGGTCGCCAGTTCTCAGAGGTGGCCAAGATCGCTCAGAACTGGGCCCAGCTCTGACAGGATTTCATGATTTCTGCCCTCTCCGGCAACTGAGAGCAGAAAGATCGATGGTTTTCAGTCCGAATTGTTCGGTTGTTTGCCTGTCGGAGATCGCTGGAAATGCCAGAAATCAGGGCTCAAACATTTCCCATAATAGTTGTCGTACTCTATCATCGACTTTTGGCGTTATAAACGGCTTAATACTGAGCATACGCGGGTGAGGCCTCCATTGTTTTGGCGTAAACCCAATCTGCAGACACCCCTTGCAGTACTCTGTGTGTGTGTTCTTCACATTAAACCGTTCTTCTACTCGTCGACATCCAGCGCACGCATTGTCCGTGCTGATTCTTCACCCTATTACGGTGGACCATAGTAAATAGGACCAAATATTGTTTGCAAAAATAGGGAAATATATAGTTTTTGGTGTCTGCAGTAGGTTCTATTGTGTCTACAGTAGGTCCTATCAACTATAGACCAAATGTTGTTGGCAAAAATAGGGAAATATACAGGTTTTGGTGTCTGCAGCAGGTCCTATTGTGTCTACGGTAGGTCCTACTAACTATGGTCCCCCGCAATACCAGGTGTACACATATATACGAAGTCTATATTAATAGTGGCATGATACGGAATGAGGAAATACACCGGTACATCACTGCTGCTGGGTGGTTTATGTAGGAAATGCGGTAATAGACTATACATACATATAATATATATGATAAATACAGCAGTATGATATGGTGCTGCGGTTTATATAACATTTACATACAACATGGGCCATATAGGTACAGGTATAGAATATATTATCATTAATGGTATAATATTAGTCTGTGGTGTATATATATGTATACGAAATAGTGTGCCCCCCCTACTGCTGTCGATGTTTTTTCTCGTATGATATGTACCTGGTATATTATAAAAGAAAAAAACGGCAACTGTTCTGAGGGTAGAGAGCTTACCACTTATTCGAAATAACGGTTGACACAGCCTGTGTACGAGACAAATAGAACCAACCCTATCCCTAACCCTAAGCCAATCAGACACAATCAACCATCATTGGTTAGTTAGCATTAAGCTCTCTGTCTCGCAAACAGTGTGTGACAACCATGTTATCGAATAAGTGGTAAGCTCTACTGGCTGTTCTCGTACCTCAAACTGCTGCGGCTGCCTCGATAATATATTAATAATAGTGACTATGGTGTTGTTTGGTCTGGGTTGGTTTAGTTTCTCTTTCGTTTCAAAATCCTTTCTGTCTCTTTTTCTTGTCATTATCCTGTGGAAAGAAAGGTTTTGTTGCTGTTGCTTGTTGGGTGGAGAGTGAATACTTGTAGCCTGTTCTTGGTGGTGTTCCCTGAACTGTCCTGTCCTGTGTGTGTTTGCAATGCCTATTTGTTTGTTTGTTTGTTTGTTTGTTTGTTTGTTTGTTTGTTTGTTTGTTTGTTTGTTTGTTAGTTAGTTAGTTAGTTAGTCAGTTAGTTAGTTAGTTAGTTAGTTAGTTAGTTAGTTAGTTAGTTAGTTAGTTAGTTAGTTAGTTAGTTAG
>JAYJME010005487.1:0-10055 GCA_036873775.1 Costaria costata
ACGTACCGTAGTGGGGAGGAGGGAGAAGAGCCTGCTTAGTGACCCCGGATCTGACGTACGACTAGGGAGGGAGAAGGCGAAAGACAGTGAAGATAATAATGGGAAGATAACATATATATATATATATGTGTATGCCATGCCATGTCATGCCCATCTCGTACATAGTCACCTCAAAATCGGACGCGTCGTTGTCCTTGACCTGCGAACCCTTGAGGCATTGGAACCCCGCCACTCCCTTTTCCAGCTTGAGCTCCTCGATAACCGTGCTCGACGCCCCCGCCAAGAGCTGGTAGAAGATGTGGTAGCTCCGTTCCCGTTTCGCCTGCGCCACGATTCTTGTCTTCTCCAAGAGGTAGTTTTGGATCTGCAAAGGCAAAGCACCCGGAGAGGGAACACGTATTCGAGTACCTATATCAGCACGCCATTGCATCAACACCCAACATACATTGGACAGTATACAGTTGTCGCTAGAAACTCGCTCAGCATCAAATATGTATACAGTAATTCTCGTCAACTTGAGTGCGTTGCTGGATCCCGGTCGGTCGGTCGGTCACTATACGTAGTCGTCTCGATATACTCGTAGGTCGGTCGGTCGGTCGCTTCAGTCACCTCGAAATAGGTCGGTTGGTCGGTCGCTTCAGTCATCTCAAAAGGGGTCGGTCGGTCGGTCGGTCCCTATGTTTAAGCGCTGCGTAGATTAGAAACTTGCACTCTCTCGCAATCAATAACTGGTACCTGGTCCATCAGTACGTCAGGGACGCAGGATATCGGTACAGCAGTACACATGCGTCTCCACCCGTTCGTATACCAGTACTGTACACCATCGTGCCCTCCCCCACTTTTGTTAATAACATTCAATACTTCCAACAACCGATCCGAGGAAATAGCAAACTCGCGTTCGCAGAATGATCCCGGGAACGGTGCACAGAACGGCTCAAAAGAAACGCCTGCAAAAATGTCGAACAAAAGGAAATCCGCATAACAATCCATCAAAGCAGCAGTAGTTTCAGACTTCGAACGTCGCTCGTGTTTCGCATTCCCACGGATCGACCCCAGCGGGCATATACCCGCGCTTACAGCAACCTCGCCTGGTTAGCGGTCTCAACTCATAACGGTGCACACAGCCACCAATCACACCAAACTATAAAACCGACAGAGCACGCACGGCTATATACTGCTGTTACGGCGATTGTAGTAGGCCCCAACGTGAGTTTCGCCTGTGCTACGACGGCGTGGCAACATGCCAACGTTACACTACGCTGTACTAAATTTCGCTGCACCACACTGCACCACACTGCACCACACTGCAGTACCCACAAGCTAGACTATGCCAGGTACCAGGTATACAATACACCCCACTTCTACGGGGGACCACAGTAACCAGCTCCTCCCATAAACACGAAATAATTCCTACGAGTATATATTCCCCAATTTTACGACAGTAAGCAAGTTTGGTGCAGCTCTCTCTCTTTCTCTGTTCAACCAGGAGGCTTTGTCCAACACCGGGGACACACTTATTGCGTCCCCGATTTTTGGTTCCATGATTGCTACAGCAAGCAACTTGGTCTTCATTACTATGTTCCCCCGTAATAAACTAGACTACCCCATAGTACACTACACCAAACGACGCATACACCGCACCACACCACACTAGGCTAGGAGTACACCAACACACGACATAGTCAGTGTGCCAACGAACGGGAAACCTACCTACTGTAGGCTTTCACCCAATAAGCTATTGGAAACCTTCATTTCTGCGACTTTTTTAGAGGAACCTGTAGCGTATGCTCAAAAGAGGGTATGCGACTTACCTGGTAACTATTAATACTTGGAATTAGTGTGGATATTTTGTCTCATCGTAATTTCGCTCGATTTATACCCCTGCTGCGCTGCTGCCCGGAAAAAAAAAATCGAGAAAAGTGTACGAATAGGTTCAATTATCGAAAATGTACTTATCCTGTATCACAATACGAAGTATGTGCTTAATTAAATAGCTCAAATCATCGCCCATTTAAATACAGTATGTACATTTGTGCTTGTCTCGCCCTCGTTTGAACTCACTCGCGCGCCTGCCAACCCGGCCCATCCCCAAAAACGAGGAGAAAAAGCCACCCTAT
This sequence comes from Costaria costata, assembly GCA_036873775.1. NCBI lineage: Eukaryota > Phaeophyceae > Laminariales > Agaraceae > Costaria > Costaria costata. The sequence goes on from JAYJME010005487.1 coordinate 2,118, forward strand.
GAAATACTTTGCTTGTTATGCTCCTCCAAATTCTTGATTTCGCTTGTTACGCGACCCCCCTCTGCGAAAAATCAAAGTCGCATAGCCAATTGCAGCCTCTATGCGAGAACACCCGATTTAAGCGGAAACAATTGCAAGCACCCTCTACTTGGTCAAAGCCTAAACTAAACCTACCCTCCCCCCTTCTATTGATAGCCTTTTGTAAGTCATACCAACACCCTTACAAAGTACCAGCGTAACACACCTGCGCCCCCAGAATGCTCCCCTTCTTGTCGAACTGAATCTTGATGAACTTTCCGAAGCGGGAAGAGTTGTCGTTTTTCAGCGTCACCGCGTTTCCAAAGCTCTCCAGCAGAGGGTTGCAGCTCAGGACCCGGCTCTCCAGGTCCCCGACGTTAACCGTGAGCGGGTTTCCACCGACGGAGGCTTTTCTGGTGAGGTCGTCCTTCGAAGGTTCCTTCGCTGCTGTCCCCCTGTGAAATGAAAGGAGGCGGTTTTTGTTACTGGAGATGGTGGGGGGGCTGGGGGCTTTGCCAGGTCGGTTCGTTGGTTTGCCTGAGGGGCTGTGCACTCGGAATGCTGTTGAGAGCGACTACATCAGGAGAAAAGGAGAATAGGAAGTGGTGATGGTGCCTGTCCAGAGCTGATTTCAGTGGCAGGATCGACTACGTATTACCGGTATATGACATTGAAAGGCGCCACCGCAGCAGCTCCACCTACTGAAATATCACAACCAATGCAAATCGTAGACAGTGTGCGTCAACCGTCGTGTCAAACAAGTGGTACCATGGTAAGCTCTACTGCAACAACGAGGGTTTCCTGACCCATTGACATCAGCACCGTGAACAGCATCAACATCAACATCAACAACATGAAAAGCACCAACATCAACATCAACAGCATGAACATCAACATTAACAGCGTGAACAGCACCATCATCAGCAACAGAGTCACAATGAACAACCTCAACGTAAACGACATGGTCAAGAAACACACCATCAACCATGATGGGGGCAATCTCCCCCATTGTTCCTGACCATACTGAACGTCAACATAGGCAACATGGTCATCATCAACAGCACTAGCAACGAGGATGGGCTTTCTCACCCGTTGATCCTTGTCTCCGGCGTCGACGAGGTAATCCTAGCTAGGTACTGCATGATGATCTTCGTTGCCTCCGTCTTGCCCGACCCGCTCTCCCCGCTGATAATGATGGACTGGTTGGAAGCCTTCGACTTCCTGGCCTTAACGTCCTCCTTAGCCTCACTGTCTGCATCCAGGTGCCCTTTCACCTGTGAACAGTGTACAGTTGACCAGTGTACAGAAGACGGAACAATATTAACACACTCCAAAACGCGGCGCAACCATGTCCGTGGTTGATTGAAAGCCTATTCACGAAAAATAAAGCACTACGAGAACCTGGTATTGTACAGCAAATGCACGAAAACAAAACCACCTTTTTACAACAAATGCATTAATCACATCCACGGTTTACGGGCACACTCGTTGCGACAAGACAACGAAGAATAAGGACTACGATAATTACAACAAACGTATAATATTCCGTGTAAACTTCTCATAGTGTAGATTTTTTATCACAGTATTGCACATACGTCAGCTGTGAGTTCGACCGATTGAGTGGTTGATACTCATGTTTGCAAGCAAACTGATACGTCGGGCGCGCGTGTTCTATATTCCCTTCAAATTTGACTAATTGGAAACGGACCGCTTGATGGAGGCCTGGTCCAGGAGGGCAAGAGCGGCCCAACCGTCGACTCATAAACAACAAGAAAAGGCACATAAATACGGCCGACAGGCTCTGCTTCGAACATCAAACGCCTCATCGAAGCCTTCCACCTCCTCAGCCTAACACCCTGGACACTACTGTATAGAGTACCATACCTACAAAACTGGGACCTCCCGCACTTACCACAAACAATATAAAAACGGAATACCGAATTCAAGCCTTGCCCAGATCAAAATACCGAATACCGTACAGAAGAAGCCTAGCCCAGATGTAACTCACGAGCTGATAACGGGACATCCCCCATTGACCAAACAAAAAACATAAAAAAAACGGATGCCGACTACCGCCATTCAGAAGCCTTGCCGGGGTGGCACTAACCAGCTGATACCTGGGATATATCCCGAAATGACCCCAACAACAAAAACAGAAAAACGAGTACCCCAACATAGATACGTAGCTAAATGCCGAAAACCGTACTAAAAGCCTCACCCCAGATCTACAACTCACCAGCTGATACCTTGGACATCCCGCACCGACCCCAAAAAACATAAAAAGAACGAATGCCGAATATACCGTCATCCTGAAGGTTTGCCCAGATATAACAAAAAACAAAAAATAATCGCCGAATACAGATAGGTAAGTACCGAATGCCGTACTGAAAGCCTCTCTCAGATATCATTCCCCATCTGATACCTGGGACATCTCGCACTGACCACAAAAGCATTAAAAAAAACGAATGCTGAATACCATTAGCTAATCACCGAAGACCGCTAGCTAAACACCGAATACCGCTAGCAATTTATCGAGCGCCGTCCGACATCGGACTCACGAGCTGAGAGTAAGCATGGTCCGCCACGCCGAAGAGGTGAGGCGCGAGTTCGCCGGCCTCAACCATAGCAGCTTTCCCGTGGTAGCTCAGCATCGCCTCCTCGGAGTAGAGACCCAGTATCCACTTGTAAGGGTTGATCGACATCAGAACCGGCCCTACGCGGGTGTAAACCTTTCAGAGACAGCCCAGTTCCGTTGATCCGATTCCGTCCGGCCGATTCCATCAGTCGGGTTCCGTCAGTCAGTCCCATCAGCCCAATTCCATCAGCCCAATTCAATCGGTCCGATTCCGTCCGTCCGATTCCGTCATTCCGATTCCGTTCATTCGATTCCGCCATTCCGATTTCGTTCATCCGATTTCGTCATTCCGTCAGTCCGAATCCGTTCGCCCGATCCCAATAGTTCCATTCCGTCAGTGCGATTCCATCGGTGCGATTCCGTCCATCAGATTCCGTCCATCCGATTCCGAACAGCGCCGTTCCAAGCGTTCCGGGGGACCCGGGTTGTTAAAAGATAAGATAGGGCAGAAGACAGAGTGGGAAGCACGAAAGGGAAGCAATAAATCAGATATAGTTCAGCCTGGGTAATGTCAATCGCGGCACACCATTTCGTCACAGCACAGCCCAGCCCAGCCCAGCCAAACAAAGCAAAACATAGCACAGCTCTTGGAAGGGGAATTGGATCTTTTTTGGAGCAGGGAAAGGGTTTAAACTATATTTGGCTTCATTTCACAAAAAGAAGTGTGACAAAACCAAATAAACCTTGCCTTCCTACAATCCAGGAAACCCAAATAGTCGGATAGTTGGCACCGCTGTAACCAACTGTAATACCTAGTCAGCCCACTCACAGATCTACCCAAAGGCGTCAACGCCCAAAGTGCAATACCTGGTAGTCACTAAACGTGCTATTAATAATACATAAGAGACCGCGGCTTGACCCCTTGACGGACCGCCCCCACACTAAATCTGGTAAACACGTCAAGGCCAAGAGAGGCATTCACGCGCCCAAAAATATTTCTTGGCTAGTAGGGGTAACCTACTAGACCACTGAGTAGGCTATAGTGGGCTATCGTTTCTAAACAACCAGACTGGTGGCATGTTTCATAGGCCACTAACCTCGTCGCGGTTGTACCTCTCCCTGACGGTGTGCAGGAGCGAGGCCTCGGTGAGGCTGGAAACCCCCATCGCGTCGGGCACGCCCTCCAAAGCCTGAGGATTCACCGTCTCCAGGTCCGCCCCCTTCACCCTGCCAATGCGTCACACAGCACAAAGCACGACCAAGCGCACACGACGCGAGACAAGAAGCCTTCATCAGCCATTCTGCGCACCGACAACAATGCCCAAAACAATACTCTGCTACATCGTATAATCATACCATACCAAGTATGATACCAAGATACCCCGGTTCAAGAAACACCTCACCGCCGAGAATAGCCACAGTTTTGCACAGATGCCCCCAGCACCTGGCTACCTGGGAGTAAAGTAAAGTACTTTCGAGACAAGACACTGCAGGTACTTCGTGTACTCGGAGTATTTCGGGCTCATGTACTGCGGATACTGAGGGTACAAGCAGAATTTCGAGGTTCAGTACTGCGGATACTTTCGGGACTCGCAGTATTTCAGGGGTCGATACTGTTTGTGGATACTCCCTGAACTACAAGTACTTCAGGGTCTTGTACTGCGGGCATTGCAAGTACTGGCAGTATTGAGTCCATTGGCAATGCTCGTACTGCGAGTACTCGCAGTACCAAAGTACTCTCAATATGCGCACAGAAGCAACCTACTTTCGGGGCGGGGAAACTGGAGTTATTAGAGTACTGGCAAGTACTCGCAGAATTTAGGGGCTCTATACTACGGGTACTGCCTGTACTCCCAAGTATTTAGGGTTTGATACTGCGCATACAATCCGTAAAATAAATAAATAATAATACTGCCCGCACTCGCAGTTCTGTACTGCTCGTATTGCCGGTACTCGCAGTATTTGGGCCTTGAGTGCTGCTCATACTCCCAGTACTTGCAGTATTTCGGCCGCCAGTACTGCTCTACTCTCAACACTCGGAGTACGGACTGCACTCGGTACTCCGAATATACTGGAAGCATCTGTGCAGTTTTGGTGTAATATCCTCACCTTCTGACCAAGCGCCATGGTACCATGCTACATTTACCATGCACCACTCCCATTCGGCACCGTAGAGCAATACCAGGTATACAGCACCGCAATGGCAATACTGCATTGCTCATAACCCGGCTATAAATAGCATGTTTTACTACTGCGCTCTTGCAGAAACACATACCTGACTCTACTTCCAGTGATTTGTTTTTCTACCCCAAAAAGTATCCCACACTATTTCCAAGCAGTTTTGTCCCCCAAAGCCGTTTCCGGCTTTAAAATGGTTAACAGCCCCGCGACAACGTTTGCGGTACAAACTACTTGGATTTAGGTTCGGAACGCTTCTTCAGTGGGAAAAGGGATACTACCGCCCTTTACTCTAGCCCACGCATGCAGAGGTACAGCACCAGCCATGTGCACCACCTCTCGAGCATGTTATTCTAGCGGGCAACTTCCAATTAATTGAGGATACCATTCCTAGCGAGCGAGAGGATACGATTCCGACAGGGAGGATACCATCCGTAGAGGGACGATACCGTATCTAGCTCTAGAGAGGGCTTTCAATTCGTAGAGACAGGGTACCATACCATTCGTAGAGAGAGGTTCTCGGTTTCTAGAGAGAGAATGGCAATTGTAGAGAGGGGATACCATTCGGAGATACGAGTAGAGCCTACCGTACGGTTTATGGAGGTATCATGGCATACCATTCGGAGATACGAGTAGACCATACCGTACGGTTTATGGAGGTATCATTCCATTCCTACAGAGAGGGTACCACTCGTTGAGAGAGGATGCCATCCGTAGAGAGAGGGCACCTTCCTGGGGGGGGGGTGCCATTATTAACAGTGGAGAGAGGATACCGTTCACAGAGAGAGTATACCTTCCCATGTATTGAGGATACTGTACCATTAGAAGAGAGAGGGTACAGCTCATAGAGAGAGAGGATACCGTTTCTATTATAGAGATACTATACAACGCCTTAACCCTTTTACTACCCAAAAAATTATCGCACACTATTTCCAAGTTGTTTTGTCCCCAAAAACCGTTTCCGGCTCTAAAGGGGTTAATTAAGCTCACAATTTTTCACAAAGTTGGGGTTTAGAAGGGTCAATTATACCTTGATCCATGTCACGTAACATTTTAGTCCACGTTTCTACCACATTGGCGTCGTCGGTGGAACATGGTGCTTTCAACAAGCAAGGTCGCTGGTTCGATTCTCGCTGTCATTCCTTGAAAAAAAAAGAAAAAAGGGAATTTCCCATGTCCAAGACCCTGTAATATCTCCCCCTAAAACCAAGATAACAATGATGAGAGCGATGGGACTGCAAGCTGACTCCAATACCGAGAAAGTCGAGAGGTAAATTTGGATAATCAGAATCTCATCGGCGTTCCTGACATAGTCGGAGACATGTGTCAGGTTTAGTGTGGGAGAGTGTGGTGGAATTGGTAGAGCTGTGAGTTGGATGACTAAAAGTCGCCAGCTAGTTATTAGTTGGCTAGGTATTATAGCTAGTTGCAGCTGTGCCAGCTATCCGACTATTTGGGGGTTTCCTTGCTTATGAAAGGCTCCTTTGATATGGGGTGCGCATTTCCCCGTGAGACAACTCGCTCAGGGCGGGAGAGAGAGCTGAGAGGTCTACTGCAACTCATGGAGCGTCAAAACCCATCGCCATCGACGGTGCCGGTGTCGATGGCAGTGCCGAAAGTCGTTGGCGTATGTTTTATCGTATTTCTGTATGAACAATGAGGCCAAATAGCGCCAGCCGACTACCTGGTACTCAACTAAAGTCAGTTAGTTGGCTAGCTTTGCCAGCCAACTAATAACTAGCCGGGAAGTCCATCCAACTCATAGCCCTAGTACTGGGAGTATTTCAAGATTGAACACTGCGAGGTACTGCCGGCTAGAGTATTACTCGGAGTATTTTACTCGGATGCTGACGTATTTCCGGGTTAAATACTCTAATACTCTAAGGTACTGCGAGTATTTTGGATGTTGGTACTGCGAGTACAGCTTGTCCTCGGAGTTTGTACTGCTCGTACTCCCAGTACTCGCAGTATGTCGACCTTCAGTACTGCTCATACTCCCAGTACTCGCAGTATTTAGGCCGCCAGTACTCAAATACTCTCAGTACTCGGAGTACGAAATATACGAGTATACTCGGAGTATCAAGTATACTGGGAGCATCTGTGCAACCTTCCAACAGACGATCGTCGCGGGTTTTGCATCTGTACTGGTTTTCTCAAAACATAGAATACGACTACGACGTATAATATGTAAGGTAGTTCATAACTGGAGCCCAAATCGTTTATATCTGGTTGACAATGGTCTCCAGATCGTAGCACGTTAATTGCGTGTGTTCCAGTAAACCGATGGAACACCTGGCGTCGGAACGGCTCAAAATCCGACTCGGAATACTATTAATACCACATAAGGCGAACATGCGAACATAGTGGGCACGGGCACAATGTATACCCGGCACCAGGTACCTATTAGTAGACACTCGTCAAATATATACCTGGTATTATGCATATAAATACGGTATGCACATATCATATGTCATATCATACCGGTACGTATGCTCGAGTATAAGTCTGGGCAGCCCACGTCGAACGTACTTTCTCGTCAGGCACTTTCAATACGCGTAAGATACATACTATTAGGCGCCAGTCATACCAGAACGTACCCGGATTACTCATATGGGGTACTCGTACGAGTACTAGAAACGCGTGTATAGGAATACACTCTACGCTGTACTACATAGAGTAGTATAACATTGCTGTTGCTGTAGTATGGGTCGTATTTCACAGCAGTAAGCCTCTTCCCTGCGTGCATGCATGAGGAAGCTGGTGACCAAAACCAATTTTTCCTCGCGGTTCGTCTGAAAAGCAGCCTGCCCTCTTCCAAAGCCCTTCCAAAGGGTGCGCGGTTGTGCGGTGGGCGGATTCGCTCGATGGAATATCCACAAAGTCTGCTATATACCATACCGGTAGTCCATCGTATTCATCCTCGTTTCACGATGTCTGGACTACATCGCCAATATCGTCGCTGCTCGTGCTCACTACGACGACCTGGTATAATAGTATTTTTTACTTGTCCTGTGGGTATATATATATATATTACTATTAATATTATATTGTTTGTTGTTGTAATATGATTATGTTGGGCTCACCACAGCCCACTATTTCCTAAAATCGCTCTCGACCGCCCGGGTGTCCTGCCTGTCAGCGCTGAATAGTTCGTTGGAGTGTCCTTG
>JAYJME010005488.1:0-10055 GCA_036873775.1 Costaria costata
TGCGTCCTGCCCAAACGACTGACGTCTGGGTATGGCCATCTTCGTCGCGATGCGTGCCTTCCCTTGAGCGTGAGTAGTTCGCGCAGAACCGCCCGGACCCCCCCTTACTTTTCTGTATGCCTCCAGTGCATGCTACTCGTTGCTCCCTTTACATTCGTTTTTTTCCGTTTTCCGCTTTTTTTCCTGTTTCGCTTTTCGCCTTCGCTTTCCTCGCTTTTTCGTGTATTTGTTCTTCTAGTTGATGGATGCTGTCTCTTCGGCCCTCCACCCCCCACCCCCCCCTCCCCGTACTGCAAGCTTGCGAGTCTGCAAGTCCGCGTACTCTCTTGCGTGATTTTTCCTTTCTGTTCTGTTCTCTATTCCTTTCGATTAGGTCAGGTTCGTTTCTTTTTTTTGTGTTGCTTGCATTCCCTTTTTTTCTTTTTCGTTTTTCTGTTGGGTTTTATGCTGTCGCCTCGGTGTCCTGCTGCCAGTTCTACAACGTATGCATGTACCTGGTATCTGATATACACGTACGCTGATTTCCTTCTTATTTTATTTTTTCGCCTGTGAGGTGTACGATTTGCTTGAGTTACTAGTCTGTGCGTATTATTCCTGTCTGTATTTCTATCTTTCCGGGGGGTATTCTTCCACTCCAGAGTTATTGGATCCTGTCCTGTGACCAGGGATTTGATTTTAGCGATGAGTTGATGTGAGAACAAAAACAACAAAAAATATAGCGGAGCAGCCGCAGCATGGGGGAATCGGCATGCCCCTTTCCATGGCAATTCAGCCACAGCCCGAGCCCCGATTTCAGTAGATGGATGCACATACATGCGAACACAGCAGTGCACAGTAGTACCCCCCCTCCCTCTCGCTACCCCCTCCCTTGTCCTCTGTGCCGCCTACCGTCTTCAGGGCTGAGTGTGCCGTACGTACTGTAGTCAGGTCTCGGTATAGCGGGGCAGTCAGCATGGGGGAATCAGCATTCCTCGTCCCCTGGCAATTGAGGCACACGGGCTGAGCTCCGATTTCAGCCGATGCATATACTTCATGCATGCAGCGGGTGCATACGCGCAGCACCCCTCGCCCCCTTGTCGTATGTGCCGCCTACTGCCTGCGGGGCTGTGTGTAGTAGGTAGGGTGATCACGAAGGGGGATCGCCTCGACTACGTGGACCCAGACCTTATTCTGCGACACTATCCCTGTAGGTGTTGCAGAGTTCCCCCTCGGGATGTGGTCGACTTGAGATCCCGGGGGTGTCGCAAGTTGGAAAAGAAGAATGGCGTTTCAATGATAAAGCCGCCGGCCAAGAGCGAAATCACAATAAAAGCTCTTGAACACCAAATAAGAAATCCTTTAGCCACTGGGCAAGTAACCGGGCAAGTAACACCGACCAGCTCAAACGAGTTTATAGTTTAGTCTATCTATCTACATGTAGCCTAGGATCTCTACAGCGGAAACTTCGAACTGATGTGTCCGATCAAAAATGCAGTAAGTAGTAGACGGTGAGGTTCTTCGATTGATATTAATACATGCCAGTATGATGGTACCAGGTATAACGAAGTATTACAAGCAGTGTTCGCTGGATTCGAAAGGCAAATACGTGACGATCGTGTAGATGCATACGAAGTATATATATATATATATATTATATATATATTGATGTGTGTGATGCTCTAGGGTCGAATGATTCGCAGGTATACAGTTGTTGTATAGCTTGTTTGCCCTGTGGGGAGAATGGCCGCAAGAAACGATGTGCGCCATAATCAATCGGCAAACACTTTCAATGTAGATGGACGGTATGGGCGAGAAAAAAACTAGGAACTCCCGTTGAGCCAAACGGGAAACAAACCCGTGTCGAGAAGAAGCCCTAGCTTTGTCTGGAACATGCTTCCGAGGAGCAGAGACAACACATCCAAGTGCTGTTCAAAAGTATAAGCAGCACCCATTCAGTACTCAGTACGAGCGCACCACTTCATCCCGCTGGTACACGAAGTATATATACAGAGCACATGCATACTTACTCTATGAACTAAATGCTTGCGCCCGCCGGCGCCGCAAAATCTTCAAGCACACCCCCCGACACATCGGTATATGAAACATCACACATCACGCATCACGCATCAGGCACGGTACGGTATGGGTTCGACACTTTTTTTGTGAGGCTCCTCTTTCCTGACTTGAGGCACCTTGATCAAGAGCCATTCTGTGCCTCACCCGAAAAGCGACTTTTGGAACAATTATTGCAGCCTTACCCCGACCAACAATTGCATGGCCTCCTCGCAGGTAACGAAAAACTTACAAACGGGAATCCAACGGCGGTATTGGGCAGTACGAGGTACCTCACGAGAGGATCCCCGCCAATCAGAATATTTTCAGCCAAAATATGCTACTGTGTACCCCTATCGGCGCACTTCTTTCGCGTCGGAGGGTAGACGAGTATTAATACCAGGTACGTACTGTACGTGCCATGTATGTTAACTAACCCCTTTAGGACTGCAGTCCCGTTTCGGAGACAAATAACTTGGAATTTGAGTAAGAAATAGCTTCTGGACAGTGCAGCACTAGAAGGGTTAAGGGGCGGTGGTTGACAAAACATAATATTTAGTGGGTCGGTTGGAAGACCGATAATTGGTACCAGGTACCAGGAACCAGGTATAATATGTCGCACAGGTACAGTACTCGTAGATAGGTAGCACGGAAGAGGAACACTTGGCCGATTGGTGAACCGTGCGATGACAATGAACCCGCCGGAGTCGCGTAAGCGACAGCCGAGGAAAGAGTTTTTGATAGATAGTGTTCCACTGCGGAGACGAGGTAGGTGCCATTCATTTTGTCTGGTTGAGAAATTGATCCTGGAGTGGAGTTTGCCATTTTAGCGCCGAAATAGCATACGTAGGTACCTGGCATGATATTACACTCATTCGAAGACGAAGCCGTGCTGTCGATGACTCGGGGTGAGTCTGGGTGGCGAACAGATGGAGGTAAAAACGCAGAGCGCACACGCAGACGGCAAGGACAATAGAAATTGCCAGCTGTGGATCGGTATGGTTAGCAAGTGGAGTAGATCGATATTAAGCTCGAAGCACAGTGTTAGTAGGTACAAAAGGGAGTTAGACTTCGTGCGTAGGCATGCTTTTGTGGTTTCCCTTGTTTTTATTCTTATTTCTGGGAAGGTTTCTGAGTGGTCGACGTTGAAGCTCATGCTGCACATCAACCATTGGCAAATGGCAAACCTAATAATGCTGATCGTAAATACTAATCTGGTTATGGTTTGGGATCAACGGCTGTGGCAGGAAGCATGGCAACACTGACAACTGCATTGCTTACTAAACGGCAGGGTAAACACAAAAATTGCACTGCTTCCTAAACGGCCGGGCACCATGTGCAGCATGTGACAAACCACGGGGACAGTGGTATCGAGACAACGACAAAAAACGGAGCCGAAATTGCCAAATATGGCCAATATGGCAGACATATACTGTAGGAGGCATCCAAGGTTAAAGTCGGTTACCGCCGTGGTTTCAGGCGCTGCAATTACTATTGTAGTAGCAGCTGTGACTAAATAATGAAAGCTTTCCTTTGGCTTCCCCAGCTATTACGGCGATAAACAATAAGCCACTGGGCACGGAAAGTGGAATAAAAATCCTCCTGACGGTTGCAAGAGTTCAAGAAGAGCTCAAGAATAAGAAGAATACGAATAATTCCCATGGTATAAATATGTATTCAATACAGTACCATGAATACAAGAATATCCATGGCACGATACAATACAAGAATACCCACGGTACAATACACTACAAGGAGCAAAGACAAGTGGAGTAGACAACACTCAAGCTCAAAGTTGGCACAGAAAGGAGGTAGACTTGGTGCGTCGGTTTCCTTTCTTCTTTCGGGAATGTTTTTGAGTGATCAACGTTGAAGGTCATGCTGCACACATTGTCGGATGGCAAGCATAATAATAATAAAATACAAAGAGAGTAGGGCAGAACTGGAGAGAGGGCAATATATTCCATTTACCCGCCCTGCAGCTCTCATATCAGCACGAAAACATACAGTAGTCCCACTTTACAGCCGTTCATTGTATACTTGTATGCGACAGAATGCAGTTTGTTACCGGGAAGGCCCATCGTGCTTGATTGAGTTCTTCTCGTCCATGCTTATTAGTGTTTTTGTAATCGTCGCAGGAGGGGATAATATGTATCCCCATAATGCCTACTTAACTGCAACTACATTTATTTATCATGTCAACTACTGTCATGACACTAATAATACCGTGGCAGTCACACTATACTCCTATATCTCTATATCTGGTGGGTACGAAGGCCACATGCTTTAATTTGAAATTCGACCGAGGGTTGTGCTGTACCGGTACGATATGTATGTATGAGTGTTGGTACAGTAGCTATTTTTATACTTCGTATCCCCTAGTCTAAGAGCTTCATGTATGCCAGGTATACTTCAACGGGGTACACGCTGGGAAGGAGAATTGGTTGGATGAGATCGGTGGTACTCGACGAATTGTGTCAGCTTTTTCATCCTGAATGAATCATTAGTAATTAATGCCCTGCACATTGTCGGAAGGCAGATACTATAATAATAATGCCAGGTATACTTCAACGGAGTCCGAGACAACACCGATCTACTCGTACTACTTCGTATGTATATTAACATGAAAACTTGTACTTCTAAGGTACACCTTCTATTAGATTGCCGACACCTTAACCACTGAGCTATCAGTCAGCCGCTGACTGATAGCTCAGTGGTTAAAGTTTCAATCTAATAGTCAGCGGCTGAAGCTCAGTGGTTAAGGCGTCCATCTAATAAAAGCACAATCCGGGGTTCGAATCCCCCCAACTGCCTTCTCTCCCATTTTTCTTGTTTGATGGAAATTACGGAAGTAGATACCTGAAAGTCAACATGGTGCACACACTTCCAGGGAAGAAGAAGCGCCATAGTCCCGGCTAACCGGGGCAGCGCTGACTAAAGGGGTTGCAACCCTCGAGTAAAGTGCGAGGTCCAGGCTTAACCGCCGGCGGACCCCGGATTGTGCTTTTATTAGATTGACACCTTAACCACTGAGCCAATATCAGTCAGCGCTAACTGATAGCTCAGAGGTTAAGGTGTCAATCTAATAAATAAGAGCTAACATTTATGGTAGCAACAGTTTACTCGGGGCGACAGAAGTTGAGCCACATCCAAACGAAAATAAACCCGCGATATATATACTGTTTGCGGTAAAAGAAGAGAGTCCAAGCTAATCACAGTGGGAGGCGAATTCGGTGATATACCCGCAATATTATGTTGCGGTAAAATAAGAAAAATTAATACATACATAAATAAATAACAACGAACAAACGAAGAAGGACATCCTAACAAAGTAACGTCGATATAGCCGAACGCCCCCCAAAAGATAAACTAAACGGGGGAGTACACCACGCTTGTGCAGCTTGGACAGACCCCCGACGACTGAAAACCCGTTCGAGGGGGGAGAAAATAGCGATAATTCCGAATACCTTTCCAGATGCCATGCTACTGCCGGAGGCGGTTCATTAAAGAGCAGTGTCGACAAGGAAATCGGAGACTGGAACAGCACTACGACTACAGCGACTACAGCCTTGCTATTTTTTCTGCAGGGGGAACTACTGCTGAGACTACCGCGGCTACTTCGTGTTCTACGTATGCTGCTACAGCACTCCTTCATCATCTCATCAGCAACTCATTCAATGTAGCTCCACCATCATCACGCCCATCAGACCCGTGCTACGATAGAGGTGCACCAGTTTTTTTCTGAGGCTCTTCACTTTAGGAGCTCCGTATCACACTCGAAAACTGTTTGGGGGTAAACTGGAAGGGCAGCTCGATGAGCAAACCCGTGGACTAGGCATTTAAAAAAAAAAAGTATTGCTAAACAAGATTGACATTCGGACGATTTTGGGTTAAGGAGCTCCGACATTCAGAAAAAAAAAAGAAAAAAGTGCAACCTCTATCGTAGAACGTGTCATCAACTTCTCAACGAGCACGTACGAAAATGGCGCCTTCAGCAGATCAAGACATGGAGCAATCGTCTTCGACAGCATCGTCATAATAAGCCTCCTCATCAAATCATCATTTATTATCGTCACCGGAACACATCGAGTGCTACAACAACCACTGGTACGGCAACGCCTACTACTACAGCACCTACCGGTGCAGCAGCTACTACAGCAGCGACTACTGCAGCAACGACTTCCCCAGCAGAGACTACTACTACTACTACTACTACTACTACCAGGTATACAGATAGTGGAGGCTACAACAGCAGCGAATACAGCAGCAGGATTAGCGGCAGCTACTTCATCCGTTTCATCATCTACTTCTTCCGCTTCGACAGCTTCTTTACGAGCTTTACTACTACTGGCTGCACATCGCCCATCAACTTCAACGACGACGTGGCTTATGACCACACCATCCCCATCGTGCAAACGCGCGACCCGGCGATAGCCGAGATCCATGATGAAAATCCATGGAATTACTCAAGCGTATGTGCTGTCCGGAGAAAAGACACCAGGAGCACCAACAGACGACATCGGCGGGCACGAATCACTCACCGACGACGGAGGCAGACATCAGCCAGCAGCAGCCGGTGGAAGCGGACAACAAGGATGACCCGCTGGAGGGATGGCCTCCAACTCAGGGGGGGCGGCACCTCAGAGTCAGGTGTCGCCAGCAGTAACAAGGAGCAGCGGCAGGGCTGTTTTCAGCGCTATTAACGACAGCCGTCATCACCCAGGAGGACTACACCAGGGGACTGCTCGTGAATAATGACATGCGCGACTGCAAGCTGTTGGGGAAGCCGGGGCGAGGCGAGGAGCTGGCCCTGATGCAACCGGAACAAAGCCTTTTGGAAGAGGAGGCAAAGCGGCGGTTTCATGCTATTGTCGGCAACGCCATGTACCTGAGCCAGGTGACACGCTACGACACATCGTACGGGCAATGTCCAAACGATCAAAGGTGCACATGGGAGCGGCCAAGCATCTACTTCGGTACCTAGCCGGGACGGTGGACTTCAGCATCACCTTCGCCCGAGGAGGGTACAGGTTTAACGCGTACTCAGACGTCAACCGGGGTATCAACCCGAACATCGGGAAGTCAACTTCATCGTAACATCGTCAACATTGAAAGGAGATGTCGGGCAACTTCACGAAGAGGCTCTTATCGGAGTAATGGGCACGAATATTTGTTTCCCATGAGCGCTGATGATCGGTAGCCATTAAATGATCAGTAGTTTTGTCAACTCTTGCTGGTTCCAACAAGCAATGATGATCGTTAACCATGATCGGCACTTTAGTCAAATTTCTATCGCTTCCAACAAGGGCTGGTGATCGTTAGACGTGATCGGTACTTTAGTCAAGTTTTCTATCGCTTCCAACAAGTGCTGCTGATCGTTAGCCATGATCGACACTTTAATCAAGTTTCTATCCGCTCCAACAAGTGCTGATGATCGTTAGCCGTGATCGGGACTTTAGTCAAGTTTCTATTGCTTCCTACCAGTGCTGATGGTCGTTAGCCATGATCAGCACTTTAGTCAAAAGTTCCTATCGCTTTCAACGAGTGCTGATGATCGTTAGCCATGATCAACACTTTAGTCAAGTTTCTATCGCCTCCAACGAGTGTACTGATGATCGTTTGCCATTACAGGCACTTTTTTAATCAAGCGTCCATCGATTTATATCAATACTGGCTGTCGCTACTCAGGCATGATCAGTAAATTGGTCGGCACTTCCAGTTGAGGGGGAATGTTAAGTGTAGGCTCCGCAGCGTAGCCAATACGTACTATACGTGGTCAATGTTCAGTACACTTAAGTAATCACTGGCAACGACAGTATTACGGGGAACCATATTAAATAGGACCAAATATTGTTGGTAACAATAGGTACATAAATATAGGTTTTTGTGCGTACAGTAGGTCCTGTTGACTATGGTACCCCGTTTTTTGCGTGTACAGTAGGTTCTATTGACTATGGTCCCCCGTTTTTTGGGTGTACAGTAGGTCCTATTGACTATGGTCCCCCGTGTTGTGTGTGTACAGTAGGTCCTATTAACCATGGCCCCCCGTAATAGTATATGGCAGCAACAGACTCGTTTTATGTATACGTTCTGGAATAATAGAGGTCTGGCCCAAATACGGCGAGATTGCCCAGTAGCATTAGACGCTGCGCGGGCACGGGACGATAGCCGCCCATCTATGCTGTCACTCCTGACAGCATCCACTACAGGCCTTATTTCTCGCATAGCCCCGTGTCTAAGGCATTTGCACTTGGTCAAGTACCTCTATACTTCGTTAAACTTGTCGGCGAGTTCAAGAGCCTGGGGGCTAGAGACGTCTGGACGTTCAAGCGTGTGGGTTTTTCGTTGGGGTTATTTTTTCTTCGTTTTACCACATTTGCAGAAAAGGGGAAAACTAGCTAACGGGGGAAATGACTGATTTCAACTTTATCGTTATCATAAAACACCAATGTTTCGTATAGCGTTGTTACGTACTGAGTACGAAGCCCTCTGTCGTGAGCACACAGACAGTGGAACGTTGATACCTCGTACATACCGAGGGGGATTCGAACCCCAGCGTTGCGTTGAGTACCGGGAAGGTGTTAAGAGTTACAGGCAGTAGTATAGTTTACAAATTTGCTCACGGTTACTTTTACTTAGTCTAGATGTTTCCAACGAGTATCGACGATCGAGAGGGTTATCACTTCGTCGTGCTTTAGTACACACAACAGTACGACTTCCATTGACGGGGAGTGTTAAAGATAGTTAGGAGTGAGCACCTAGATACATATCTGATCAATGTCCGGCGCCACAGCTGTATGTAGGTGGAGACAGCAGCAGATAGCACTATTTACGGGGGGACCATAGTAAATAGGACCAAATATTGTTAGCAAATATAGGGAAATATCTAGGTTTTGGTGTCTACAGTAGGTTCTATTGTGTCTGCAGTAGGTCCTACTGACTATGGACCAAATATAGTTAGCAAAAATAGGGAAAAATATAGGTTTTGGCGTCTACAGTAGGTCCTATTGTGTTTACAGCAGGTCCTATTAACTATGGTCCCCCGTAATAGTACCGATGTATCTGGGGACAGCAACAGGTAGCACTAGTACTGACGTATCCGGGGGAAGCAGCAGGTTGCGCTGGCTCTACCGCCAGTAACATGTTCAGTGCGATGTGCGATTTCCCCTAATAAGGAGGAGTCTTAAAGATATAAGGGCGTGATCAACTACATATCTGACCAATGTTCATCGCCACTACTGTAACCGGTGACAGCGGCAGGCTGGCACTTTAGTACTGCTGCACAGCAGCAGGTAGCACTGGTACTGCTGTAGCCGGGGGAAGCAGTAGGTTGCACTGGTTTCACAACCCGTAGCAAGTTACAGTAGCCGAGCACAACGACAGCAGTAGCACCGGCGACATAAACACAAAAACGCGGCGTATCATGTTACGCTTCGACCAACAAGCGGCATAACCCGCCGCCGGGCTAGTGTTACAAGTCCTCCACGAGGTCTCAACCCCTTTAGAGCCGGAAACGGTTTTTGGGGACAAAACTACTTGGAAATAGTGTGGGATCCTTTTTCCGGTGGCGAAAGGGTCAAAGTAGATATTGTTGTAACGAACGGATCAGGGTCTGAGGAGCCAGAGAGAGAGGACGGCACTGCCCCTCACCCTCTCTCGCTTCTCTCACTCCACCACCACCACCACTAGACTCAGATATCTACCGTTCTCATTAAGTTGGATTGCCCACTAAGCGGCCCTTCTATATAACACCAATCTCCTGGAGTCGTATCATGGGTCTTATAATATGGTGCCAGCAAGGCAGCATGCTCCAGCCTGTGCCCGCCTGTGCGACCACCTGTCAAGGGTGCAATAACTTTGCCTGAATAAAAATGGGGAAATCGAAAATTGGTACCCCCCCCCCCGCCCCCCGCTCTTCCGCGAATCCAGTCAAATCACACAAGAAAAACGAAGAAACATCAAAACGAGCACCACTATATACGACAAGAAACGTAAATCGTATGCACGACAACCAAAAAGCTGAT
>JAYJME010005489.1:0-10055 GCA_036873775.1 Costaria costata
ACCCCCCCCCCGCCCACCGCCCCGATCCCACCCCTATCCCGACCTCACCCCGACCTCCACCACAACGTCCACCACCATCGTGATCATCACCGCCAATAAAAACACACAGCACGCACCAGACATACCCACGTCCACGCACTCAGAAAATAACGCCAAACATCGGTCCCTCCCTGACCAACACTATTATAGTACCGGTATGTACAGCCATCATACATACTACCTCCGTTTATTTGGCAACTATTTAGGACCATTTAGAGTCGGTTGTTGGTTTTATTAAATAGTTGTTAAATACCTGGTACGTACTTCAATTCACTTTCGAGACACAACGGTAGCCATTACTGGGTCGTATCTTATTACATTCTATAAAGCATGTCACATTTAATCCATATAGAGCTCTGAGATGTCTATGTATGAAGTATGAAAATTGACTTTTTATACACACAATCAAGCTTTTCTATTCCGGCCAGGGGTATTTTCTCGCGCTCTCGGCTGCGGGGCACGCAGGGGGGCCGCGTGTACGCTGCGGACCAAGTCTGGGCCCCGGCCGGGCTCCGGGGCGCGTGCTAGGGGCGTTCAAAGTCGTGGGGAAATATATTTTTTTTAGCGGGATTTTATCCCGAATACCCAGAGCCTCCCAGGATGATAGAAACCCCACATTTCAGCATTTTTGCTTCGTGGCCATGCCTGTATCTCACCCTCCCTCAAACTGTCAAGCTCTCTAGTTGGTGGCAGCCACGGTACAACAGCAGTCGCACATCATCCTCTTCCTTTTGTGACGGCATCTCTGTGTGTGCGTGTCTGTGCCATGTTTCATGTCGTCCTGCTGCTGTAGGAAATAGGAACGAACGCATACTCTATTAATAGAGCTGTCTAGAGGTGCAATTATTCGGATGCTGCGCATTGGGCAGGAGGGTATAAACCCACACGTCCCCGGAATTTCAAGAGCAACCGCGCAGCCGGGGTACACACAACAGCAACAATCAACAACAGCAACAACAACAACAACAATAACAACGACAACGACAACAGCAGTGCGACACCGCCAGCGCTTCATATACTCTGGCCTTTGTGACAGCCACGGCTGGCCACGGTGATTTTATGTTCGTACGTGTGCGCAGTGTTCACCAGAAGATAACATGATAACATTCCCACTCAAAAAAATAAAATAAAACACACGCCGTCGAACCTCATCCTGTCATACCGGTATGTACACACACTACGAGTAGTTCAGCAGTAGCACCAGGCATCACTGTGCCAGGCACACAGCAGTACTCCTCCGAGAAAAACAGAGATGCCTCATGACCCCCCCCCACCTTCAACATGCGACACCCTCGGGATTTCATGCCAGCCACACCCCGAAGGGGAACCTTGTACTTTAATGTATGTTATTGCCAACGACGATTTAATAAGCACATGTAGAGCCGTTGAGCCCGTCTTACCGAGCTCGGTCTGTCGGAGCAGCGGTCGAACGATGGCTGCGTCCTTCGTGTCCCCCGCCACGGGTTCCGCCTGCAGAACTTTCTCGGCAGGGTATTGGTCCGGAAATTTCTTCACCGTCATTCGCTGGAGGTTCCCCGGAGCCTCTTCTTTTTTGCCGAAGAACACGCTGAGACAAGGAGTTTTGGTGTTGTTTTGTCACGCGTGCGATATTGGGCACCACGGAGTTGGCGGGGAAGGAGGGGGGCGGGGTAGATGGTTTGGAATGGTATGATTGAGCAGAGGGTCGATTAGTTGCTGACTATTAATAGTCGAGTACGAGCTCAGTAAAAGTATAGCCAACAGAGAAAAGAACGCCTGTCACGGTAGCATGACGACCTACGATGGACAGCTAGGAAGACTGCGGGTAGTTTATCGTAGAGAGTGCGCAAGATAATGTACATAGAGAGTGCATCTTGCAGTCTGAAAGATCGACGGACGTATACACGTAGACCATCAACAGATTGGTCTGCTATCAAAAAGGGCCTTTTTTCGATCGGTGCTCGGTTTTGGCCTTTCCATCACGCCGGGATAAATATATAAATATAATACACGCAACCCTTTCCCATTTTTCTGTGCTTCCTTGACCCGGACCACCGCCTATCGCCTATCCGAACCATCATCATAAACTCTGAAGGTCTTCCCCTTCAATCTAGGAGCTCGGAGAAGGCTATCATAGCAACACTCTTTCCCCTCCCAGTGGCGTAGTCGGCGTAGGACAAGACACAGCTAGCGTCCCACTGGATAACAAGAACTCCCCGCCAAAGCTGGTGTCATCGAAATCCGGCAAGATCACGAAAGGAAGCCAGGAGGGTGCTGAGGTTGCGAAAACCCGCCCAGGAGGTCAGCAGCACGCGTGAGCCAGGAGAAAGCCGAGGCCACACGTAGGGCCGGCGCTGGCACGACCAGCGTACTCGACGGTGGGGGGATGACCCCCCCCCGCGCGCGCTTGTGTACTCTGGAGATGGAGATAACCCCCGCGGTCAATCTAAGCGGCCCGAGGGATCCTCCCGGCCCAAGTGTGACAGCAGACGCTATCCCTGCACTCGCTCTGAGTGGCCCCGTGGGATCATCGGCCATAGGCAGGGTTAATTGCGGGGAGGGTTCCGCTGCGTCGGAAACAGCATCCGTCACAGAGGAGCAGGAGTCGGTGGAGCAGGACGGGAAACCTCGGACTGGGTCGCCGTAACTCGGCACGGCTTCGCGCATGCCCCGCCTCAATGACAACCCATCGCCGTCCCTCTCCTATCAAAGCCCATGGCTTCCTCCAAACGTACCCCCACGTATGCAGCCGTGGCGAGGAAGGCTACCGTGATTGCCCCCTCTCCAGTGGGGAAAGGCGCGACCAAAGCGGATGTAGGACCCCAAGACGAGGCGCAACAAGCGAGGAAAGGGAGCAGATTCGGAGGCCGGGGTGCCGAGAATTCCGTCGTTAGGAGAATCAGCGGAACCGGTTGACGACGTGCAGGGTAAATCGTGATATGACAACTACCCTACAGGCACTAGTAGAGGGACTCTCAGCTTGCTGGCAGATATTGAGTGCTCGGGGTAGTAGCCCCGCTCGAGTCGGGTCTGTGCGTAGCCACCGCTGCCGGGCCAGGGGGAGCCATAGTCCCTTCGTATACCCAGGCTTCGCTACAGTAGCGGGGATGCCATCCTTGCACGCGAATTGCAAGACGAGGAAAACAAACTTGCCGCACGAGAGGAGTTAGGAGTGGGGAAAGATGACAAGCTAGCCGCGTCCATGGCAGACGAATCAAAACGAGCCTACACCCACCGCGTCTCCCGCTACAGCCACTGGAACCCGCGTACCGCCCAAGAACGTGCGGGGCCCGCTGCGCGGCATTCGACACACACGAAAACTCCGTATGACACTCGTTCCCCCGTCACCCACCCAATCGCGCGTCACACAGCAGCTTCTCAACCGGGATACCCCCACAACGGAACAGCTAAGTGATCGCCGGGCAGAGCAGGCGGGTGAGGAGCAAGGACGGAAGGGCAGGGCTGCTTGCGGAGCTTGGCAGCCCTGCTGTTCCGTCCTTGCTTCTCGACGGCCTGCTCTGCCCGACGATACTTGAGCTGCGCCGCTGTGGGGGTGTTCCGATTGGGAGTCCCCGTGGGCCCCGGCTGTTTTGTGGCACCGGCCGGACTCCTCTTGGTGGTGGAAATTGCCGGCTGACGTAAGCCGTCGGCGGGTTCCTCCTGGCAGGGAGTGATCCCGTCCCATTCTCGCCATTGCCCTTCACCATCCTTTTCCATTGCCCCTCGGATGCCCCGGCTGCCCTTCCAGCCTTTGTCGATGGTGTCGATGATGTCACTCTCGGCTTTCAGGGCCATTTCCACCCCTTGCGTGATATATTCCCTTCCTCCGTACCTCCAGCTCCGCCGTGCTGACGGCGGTGTCCGTGTTGCCGCATCACGCTCGCGTACCGCTTGAGCAAGCTTTGTTTTTTGGCTTGTTCAAGCCCCACCCGGCTCGCCTGCGCGAGAAACAACCGCGCTGCCTTGCGGGGCTTGACAGCCTTGCTCGTCCGTCCTTGGTTCTCGACTGCCGCTACCTGCAGCCAAGGAAGAAACCTGTGCTAATTCATCTGCGCCTGACCAACCCAACGGACGTGGGCGTTTATTTTATTAAGGTCCAGTGGAGTGCAACCCCGTATGAGGAGACGGACGGGCATCAGCTTGGGTGGGCTGGAATCGCGAACCGGCGACATTTTTTGAGGTGGGGGAGGAAGAAATTGAACTCAGAGCTGATCCACGAACAGCGTGACAAGAAAGCAAAGCTACCATGGCAGTTGATGCCATGCGACCGAAAACGAGAGCATAACCAGACGAGAAGACATTGAGAGTCCGCGAGTGTATGCAATACGTGACGATAGCTCGCCGCGTAAGCAAACCGGACGAGAGCTCAGTATTCAGGGGCCAGCCATGAATATAACCCGGTATTTTTAAGTGTTGCATGCATGTCCGGTGACTGTGGAGGGAAGGGAGCTTTTCGTATACTTAAGGTCTCGAAACACGATGTGGCAGTAACAAACCCAGACGAAGGAGGCAGTACATATCACAGGCGCAGCATCAGGCGCTGGTCAAATCGACAATGCAGCAGGGCAGTCGGAAATTCCGGAAGGGGTTGATACACGGCGAAATATCACGCGAGTTCGGCGAAAAAATATACCAGAACACTGCGAAAGACTTGGGGGCCGCCCAGCTAAAAAGGTGGTACTGCAAACGTAGTGATGACGCTTATAGAAAACGACACCACCAGGTCGAGATACGCACGAGAAGTTCAAGGAACAAGAACGCACAAACCGCGCATGGGAAATGCATACCCTACACACAGACAAGAACGTGGCACACCAGCAGAGGTTTGGGCAGTGTAGCAGCAGTGCCCGCAGGAGCAGCCACGAGAAGTAACGCAGCTCATGCGCGGGACAACGGCAAGGCATTATGCCCTACCCCACTCTCCATTTTGACGAATCCCGACATATATGCGGAACTCCCAGACATGGTAGCTTTTGCTGTCGTTTCTAGTAGAGGGGGGACAAGTCCACCTGTAACGCACACATGGGTATTGGCCTTGGACAGACCGGCACTCAAACCCTATCCATGCCAAATTCTGCAGACCCACTCTCGAGCAATCGCTGACGCACAGAATCGATCGACGGGTGTGCAAGCCGCGCCGCTGTACTCGGGAGGCCGGGATGCCCCCAGATGGCAGTCGGGAATACAGAGTTTGTCGCACACCCTGCACCGCTCATGTTGATACTTTGCCGAAGCCGATGATATGTGTTACGCTGTCGAGGCATGCAAAAAAAAAGTGTCTCAACTCTTCAGCTGTGCGTAGCCGGAGAACGGGCTTTGAGAGTCAAGCGAATAAGGGGTCCCGCAGAGTCGGCCCGTTTTGCTCTCAACCGATTTTGATGGTTCCCTAATGGTGCTCGTACGAGGTACGAGGTACCAGGTACCAGTATGATTTTACAGTAATCATGCTTCACAAAAATATTTTCCGTGTTTGAGTCTCCAGCCTTTGGGCCTGGAGAACAGAAGATACATCGAGAGAAGAAGCATCGGGCCCAAACAGCAGCAGTACAAGTCGAGGGCAAATCAACAGCCGGGATGCTACAAGGCCAAGGCAGTTGTCTTATAAATAAGAGCGACAATTATGATACTGCTGCTGTTGGTCTATTAATAGTTGTTGTTCAATGTTCGGCGCACCTATCTGTACAGCGCCTGTACAGCAGCCTGCAGCAGTACCGAAGTCTGGCGAGAGAGTTCGTACTTGCATCTACTCGAATAGTCTCGTAGGAACATGAACTCTGTATAATACGTGTGATAAGACCTGTCTAACTCTGCTGTCTACCCGGTACATGGAACAAGCTGCAAGATCAAACAGCAAACCAAACCAGGTACCAGGTACCAACAATATTTCCCCGCTACCAGAAGAACCCTTTAATTCCAAGTAGTTTGTACTCGTACGAGCACCGAGACTCGTGGGTAAAACGTGAGTGCACCATAATATAATACGATTACTTACCCCAATACTCTAGACTACCAGTATGTACGAACGTAGTTCTGTCCTCACCTAAACAGCTTCTCCACCAGGTCTTGCGGCTCCTCCTCCCCCTCCCCACCCCCACCTCCGTTCGCCCACATGCGCGTGCCCGCGTGCTCGCGGCGTGCTCCATCGTGGGTCCAATCTTTGCGTTCAACTCGCTCTCGTACGACAGCAGCAGCAGCAGCAGCAGCTGGCCTGTCCGACGAAAGTCGAAAATCGAAAACCATCTCCATCATGAACAACGGCACAAGAAAGACTCCCGTTCGAAGGTTGCACAAGTATATAGACTACTCGTAGGCGTCCAGAGCGCTAAAAAACAGGGATCGTGACATGCGAGAGCAACAAAGCTTCGCCGGACTGCGAGGTGCCTAGTCGCTGCGTAGCATCCTCGGATCGACATGGGGAGAGGGTATCAAGTGGCACAGCACGAGCAGCAACACAGCAAGCGCCCGATGTACTGCAACCTGCAACACGCTGATTATCATGTTGGCCAGGATGCTGAAAACGGCGGCTAGTTTTGCTCATCATGTTTTGATTTTTGGTGAGATGTTTTAGCTCACCTTCTGACGTGTGATGCCGGCTGCGAGGACAGCTGTGCGGGGGCCACGAAGGAGGCAGCAAGTCGGAACTCACAAATGCACAGGGCTACGGCCACCAGCGCCCCTCTCATGTCTACGGGTCCAGGTGCAGGTAGCAGGAAGAATGAGCAGATGAGCAGAGCGAAAAGCGGAAACGAAAAAAAGCAAAATAGGTGAAAACTGCGGTGAAACTTGTACCGCTTCGTGTTGCTGAGAAACGAGAATAGACCGTTACACGTTACACGTTACACGTTACACGACGCGGCACGACGTTACAAGTTGCAAGTTATCAAGTGTACCGTATTTACTTCATGTACCTGGTACTGGTATGAAAGAAGCAACGCGAGGTACGTGTAAGCCGTCGACGTAAAGCCAACGGACTGAGGCTTAGGCTTTATTTCCGGATCGCCCCCAATGAAAACACCACCAAAATCCTGTTATCAGAACTTCTCGGGATATACGTTGCTCGTACCGTACCCGTTGCACGACGACGTTGTCACACGTCACTTTACATACACGTTACACTTTACATGATACACACGTTGCACGTTACCACAAGTTGGTGAGGTAAAAAAAATGTACCAGGCACCGAATAGTTACAACGTGCACGTCACATACGTGTTCCGCGTTTTTACAACGCTACACGTTACAACGCATTCACACGTTGTCATTTTGTTACACACCTGGTACAGTACACATTATTCGCGCCCGAAGGTGTGGATGGATGCTGACAGCCAAAGTAAGCGAGACGCTACAATACTAACTACTGTACGGGTGCGTCACGTGGAGCCCGAGCAAGGCTGATTACGACAGGCTGCAGCGGGTCCACCACGACGCGATGCTCCTACGATGCCTCGGCTGGCGGGAACGGAAGCGCAAAGACCACACAACCTACTATCCTACGCCAACACGTTTCTCAAGACAGACTCCGAAAGCGTTGAAACGACGGTACGCAGACGAAGGATACTGTGTTTGCATGCTTTGTGGCAGCATAGGAGAGGAGCGCCTGCCGAGGAGGGTAATGTTTGGGGAGGCAGTATTAGGGGGTGGCTACTCCGGAGGACAGGCGTGGGACTGGGTGAGGTGCCTCGAGGAGAAGGGCCTCTCACGGAGTTCGGCACCAAGTCCGAAGGGTGGCACGAGGCAGCACAGAAGACCGGCAGATAGATGGTCCCGGCGGGTCGAGGACGGGGCGGAGGCCTTCATGCGGAAATGGCACGACGAGGAGAGGAGGCCAGCGGCTGAGCGATACAGGTCTGTTGCATCCGTGACACTGAACCGCTAATGTTATGGTACGGCCTTGACAGGCCGGTAATTACCTCAGAAATAGGTAATTGGTCCGTTTTGGTATTGTTTGGATGGCGTTCTGATACTAGGGGTCAACCGAATATAGAGGGGTGAGAACCCCTCTCTTGAGACAGACGTCATCGTGGCTCTCGAAGAAATAATAAAGCTGTCTCTCTACTGAAGAAAGTGTTACTCATGAAGAAAGTGAGTAACACCAAGGATAAGCTTAATAGGCAGACCTGCAGGAGATTCCCTGTGTCTCCACCCCGGTACTCTTACAGTTTGCTGTACCGCGGCAGAACAACCTACTGCTGCACTGCGTATCGCTTTATAGTTTGGGTGTGATCCACAGCCTGCCGGCATGCACGGTGCTCATTGTATGCGTTGCTTGCATCCCTTCCCCGAGTTTTTTGTCCGTGCTTAATTACAGTAGAAGTCCCTCAGTAAGGCCGGTATGATATGGTAGTGCCAGCCAATAAAACAGTACCATACTCCGTACATTGTCACTATTCATATTAATACTATTAATACTGTAGGTATACAGTAGGTTATTATGATGTACTAGTGCGGTGTGGAGAGGTAGTGCTCCATGATTATGATATTTAGTTTTTTCTGGGGCTCCTCATTTGAGGATTTGTCTACGAGGATTTGTCTACCTTTAGCATCAAACAAAACCTGGCTTTCTTCGGGAAAAAATAAACGGGCAATCCGATTAACACTGCCATAACCCAGGAGTGCGACGAAAAATATTGTCAAAATAGTATCGAGATTGCGTGGTTGCTTAGTTAAAGAACTTCGTTAGTCAGAAACAAAATCGCAAAAAGGCTTCGTACCCCTATCGTAGTCCGCCTCGCCGGCACTACTGCGTCAACCGGCACTAATGCCGCATCCGGCACTGTTCACCCGACTCTACTGCTGCAACCGGCACTATTCAACCGGCACTACTGTAGTTGGTAGTTGCTTTTTGAATAGGCATGGCGGCAGCCGCAGCCGCAGGCGTTAATAACCGGTTCGTTAGTTGTACAAGAGGGCCTTGGGCTACGTTTAAGCATTTTTTTTAATGAATTCCAAGGAGGATAGCTGGCTGTCCTTTTTTTTTTCGTTGCCGTTTTTTCACAACAGCATTTCACACTGACCGTACCGTATGCGGTTCCTTCTGGATGCCATGATGCCATTCCTTCTTGGCCGATATTACGACATGCTGCTCCTCTGGGCTGACACTCCTTCTGTCCTGACATTTTGCTGTTCCTTCTGAAGTGCCACGATTGGTTTCGTGCTGACACCAAGCGACGTCCCTCTTGGGGGATCAACACCTCCTGTATATATGCGGAAAACTCATCTGACCTGATCTGCGACCTCTCTGCTTGTTGTGCGATGCCCCGTTGTGCTCGCCGGTTGCAGCTGAACAAGTGGCTGCAGCTAGAACCGTTCCCGGACAACTCTTTCCGCAACGCCATGATGCTGGTGCTCGTGCTTGACATCGTCGCGGCTTTCCTGTGGGATCGTCTGATGCTGCTGATTTTCGCCCCCAAGATCCTGTGGGCATCGGTCGAAGGCACCACTTGGAAAGACGTGGTGAATGCCCTCAAGGTGGTGGCCATCTGCTACACGGTTATCTACTTCCTTGCGACGGTGAGCGTTTGTGGAGTTGAGAAGGATGCGAGAAGCCTCTCCGAGTGTGCTGTGCCGCGATTTTCGAGTTGGACGGTTCTTGTATCACGCAGCGACATGACACATGATATGTGTACTCGTACACGACTCGATTCCATGCGGTAGTACGCTGAGCGTCGTCTTCCGTGACGACCTATTGCTGTACCCTGATACGTACCAGGTATGAAACCTGGTATCGAATAATATAGGGGTTGTAAAGAGATGAGCTGTTCAGTTGATATTTGATTGGTTGCTTTTGTGTACAGTAAGAGACTACATATCATACTTCGTACCTGGTATGGTTTTGAAGAAACATGGCGGTTATGTATGCGGTCCGCGTTGCAGCTCTCGTCGTAACTTTGTACTGAAGTATTTTACTCCGGACTTTGCTGTCCGCGTACATTCCGTGGCGCGCATGACCGCAGGCTGAAGATCCAGACGAGTTCGACAAGCTCATGGCGGAAGAAGCCGCAGGAGGGGCGGCGACAGCTGGAGTTGCGTAGGGTTGG
>JAYJME010005490.1:0-10055 GCA_036873775.1 Costaria costata
GATTTAGCTTTACTATTTATGGGGCACAACACGACGCGCACTTACGCAGCACACCGCATCATGAGGCGATGAGTCGCCACGACAAACTTACATAATTCGACGCACAATCGACGCACAACTCCAGACAGTCGTGCCATCGTATCATATCCCATCCCGTAGGTACTCACTCGTACAAGATCTCTTGTACTACCCTGCCCGCCCCCCCCCGCCCCTACTCAAGCTCGAGCCAGGACCATCAAATCACTCCGAGTCCGTCCACCTCTCCTCGTCTTCCTCGCCACCTCCAAACTGACCGCGAATCGCGACACTCTTGACCAGGCAGAACGGTTCCAAGCCGCTTGTCACCACGAGGGAAAGCCGGTCTGCTTCTGCCAGCCGCTCCCCTCGGGGGACACGAAACACCATGTTTGCTAATGAGGTTGTCCTGGGCGGTCCACTCCCCTCGCGGTACACGCCGTCGCCGACAGGTGGTCGCCTGTTGGGGGGCACCAAGCAAGGGCATGGGGGACGTGGCCGTTGACGGGCAGATGAGGCAGAGGGAGTTGGCTGCAGTGGTGGGAAGATGCAAAGTGGAGGGGTCGTTACTATATATGTATTGATTTCTGCGGCCCTCTGACCCATGCTACGATAGAGGTGCACCAACCATTATTTTTCTGAGGCTCTTCACCTTAGGAGCCCAACATCACACCCGATTAGTGTTTTTGAGCAAACTGGAAGGGGAGACCAGTGAGCAAACCCACGGATTAGGGATAAAAAAAAAAATCGTAATGCTGAACAAGAGTGGCATTCGGACGATTTTGGGTTAAGGAGCCCCATTGCTCAGAAACAAAAAAAGCCGAAAAGTGCAACCTCTTATCGTAGCACCCGTCCTCTTCGTAAAATGTGTGCATGCGCGTTCTTCGAGGAAAACTAAAAAAAAAAACTATTTTGGTGGTGTAGTTTTCTTATGTTCACCACGCCTGCGTTTTTAGTAAGAACGTTGCGAAAGTATGTTTCAACCACTTCACACAAGACGTCAACTCGGCTGGTCTTAGGCTTGCTAATTTATCTGTATACTGAGGTCGCGAATTTGTGCCAGAACGTTACATATCGAGAAAACGTTGGGGAGGCCCATATCGGATTTTTTTTGTTCCTCAACGAACGGGTACAGGTATCGGCGAAAATTGTTTTTTTTTTAACATGTGGATAATATGTGGATTGCAGTCCCGTTCCCTTGCTATTCGTTCTCCGCTAATTCGCTTGATATCCCGCCGCCTTTTCGCGCTATACTTCATCGCACCCACCCCCCAACTCGCCGACCCCGCCTTGCGCACCTTCGCTCTTCCCCTACAAGCTCGAGGCTGTACTCGAGTCGTCGATACGGCAACATTTTTCTATCCCGGTCGCCAGTTCGCCCCCCGAATTCACTGCCCCCGCTCCTCCCGGCGCCGGCGCAGGTGCTGCTGGCACCGCTGGCGTTGCTGTTCCCGAGCTGCACACCAACTGCGTTGACCCCGCCACAGGCAACCACCACCTGGACCAAGAACCACACAGCGGTAATATAACCGGATTGGGAACTGACGTTACACCGGTGGCACCCGCGGCAACTTCCTGCGGTACGTACGACGTGGGTGGATACATACACCACGGGCTCGCTTTCGATCTGCCCGAAACTGAGTGCCCTCTAGTCAGTTTTACATTCGAGTGCGAGGCATGTGTCACATAACACATGAAAGGTTATTGCGCTAACGTAAGGTGGCTGTTGGCGGGGCCTTCTTTCGTCAAGAGTGTTTGGAGTTTTCCGCTAAATATTTCGTTTGGTACGGTAGATGAATATATTTGCCAGGAACAAAAGCATCCTTCATTGTTTTTGAGGTCACGATCATACCAACAGCTATGTAAGTGCGGCACGAGTTGTTGTGGTCGCGCGTTGTGTCAACTTTGGTGCCACCTGAAAGTTACGCGGTCCGCGAGGGAGATGTCTGTACTTGGTGGAGATGGACTACCGGTGCTTCCTAAGGGCCGATCCTAACAAAGAGTTTTTTCCCTTAAATTTATGGTTTTCCTGATTTTTTTTTCTGGAAGGCCATAAAAAACTTCAACCCTGGAAAAACTCGCCTTGAAGTTGTTTAGGTATTCCCAGTGTTTTTGTGGGTTTTAGGTATCATACAAGGTGAGGAGCATCGGGCAGCCGCACCGTTCAAGCTGTGCCACCTTTCCCGAGCGCACAAGGCTGACCAGGGTCGTTACCAAGGTCATTGCAAGTCATGGCCAAACGCAGAAGGCGCAATAGCTTTCTGGGCTCTCATGGTCGAGTTGACAAAGTCACCGCACCGAGGTGGCCGACCGACACTGAGCTCGCTGAGGACAGTAGCTCAAGCGTTTGTGGCGTTGGGCGTTGTAGCGCGACAAGTTGGTGATGGATTTAACTCCCTAAGGCACCGACATCTGCCTACGAGTCAGGACGACTGCGGTGGGACCACCACATGGATGGTTTCCGCGAGCGCTGGTGCTGAAGTGACGGTTATGTGCCGGAAGGACGATTATTTGCGAGCCGGCTGAAGCTCGTGCTCGATAAGATTCGCCCATCTTTGAATTTGGAAAAACAAGGACCTTTCAGGAAAAAACGAAAAAAAACACGTATCGTTAGGACCGACCCTAAGACCAACTACTGCAGTCTGAGCTGACCAAGCGGTTTTGGAGTGGTTCAAAAGCTAACAATGTGCAGAATGATTGATATACTTCCGATTTCACGCCGTAACTCCCGTTGAGCACTCTCCACGCATACCGGCGCGCACCAGATTAATCCCGCAACGTAAATATATATCAACAGCTTTTTCCGCCGGTATCGAGTTACAATAGTGCCTCTAGAAGTACGGTAGATAGTCCATTTTAAGGGTCCCCGCGATAAGGGTAAAAGGTACATAAGGGACCTCCAATCGTGGACGCACTAGGGTCTCTTAACCTCTTCAGAGCCGGAAACGGTTTTTTGGGGACAAAACGAATTAGAAATAGTGCGGGATCGTTTTTTCCGTTGGTCAAAGGTTAAAAGAGTCTATCTACTGTATCCCAGGCAGTTTGCAAATATGAGAATCTACCAAATCCTCGATCTCACAGCTGACGTTTTTTTTTTTATTTTTACAATTTTACGAGTGCTTTGGAAAAAACAGCGAAACCTCTGGCCTATATGTGCAACGCTGTTAATTTAACGCGGTTTGATTCGTTTTTCCGTGTTTTTCCACACACCTCTCGAGCCCCCGTCGTCTACTTGCTACGATACGTACTGCATTGTGTCCATCCACAGAGGAAACTCTGCCGTCCAACATCGACCGGACCGTGCTACATAGCAGCGCAGCGTGTTGCAAGGGTGGTTCTTTCTACGTACGGCGGCTTACCTCGTATACTACCACCGGTCTCTGCAGCCGGATCGTCAGGGTTTGCGGGAAGAGCCCCGTTGACAGCCAGAAGGACGCTAGCGCTCCGTCCACGGCAGCCCATGGCGGGTGCAGGGGGTCTACGCCCGTGCTAGTCGCATCTCTGGGCCGGATTGCAAATGAACCCCGACATATGGAAAATGAAAAAGCCGTCGGCAGGGAGACAGCCACAGAACACCAGGTTAGAAGGAAAAACATCCGGTCTGGTTGGTGTGTGCGTTCTCCGCGTGTCGGCACCGGAGGTAAATAGTGGAAACGATTGATAAACAGCCGGATCGGGAACGCGGGAACATGGGGTGCAGGCTTCTCCCGCCCTCTGCCTCTCGTCGTTGCCATTGAAATTATACCGCCAGGGTGGGGCGTAAGTAGGGCGACGAGGCAACCAAAGGCAGTATTACTGGTAACATCCCGCAATCTGCCCCGGTTGATCGTACACGTTTCCTGCTCGATGAGGCAGGCCAAACTCAGGCTACGTTGCCTCTTCTCCTGAGCATGCCAAAACAACGTTGTGTTTTGAACGGCCTACCGCAGCCTTTATGCGAAGAACCATCGGACCCAGCTATGTATGAACATCCACCCCGAATATTGGGGAGATTGAGCGTGTGGAGATAAAAAAAAAAGTGAGCCGAAAACTAGCAACTGTGCGACGCGGCACTGACCCAAGAAGCGCCAGCGGGACGTTCACCACCTCCCCTCGACAGGGCAATATTACCAAAGACCCCAGTCCCGGTAACCCCCCCGCCCCTGTCGACTCCTCGTTCGGGGCACAGCCATCTACATCGCTGCCTCCAAGCGTTCTATCAAGCGTATCTTCCTCGCCGCCCCCCTTCACCCCGTCGCTTTCACCGGGTACCTGCAAGGGTCGCGGGCGTCAAGAGGCGGTCTTGTCTTGTCGAATTTATAGAACTCAGACAATACTGCCTTCGGATGCACTAATAGGCCGAAAGAGAGCAGCGGGGTGATGGTTCCTGGGTTTGTCGCGACTGGGGCCTCGTAGACGGTATACGCGCAAAGGGTCAGCGGCTGTTGAGAATGGCCTGTGACTTAAATGGAGGGTTCTCTCAAATATTTGATATAACACCAAACTTGCGTGAAAAAAATACTGGTGAATTGCCGCGCAATTTCGCAGAGGCGTGTGGCCTAGAGGCGCGCATGCAAGCTAGCACACGCACCGCTTTTGCGTAATCAAACGCATTAGAAAGAACAGGAATACTTCAAATAAATTTTACTTTCACAGAGAGACTATTTCACTCCGCAAAATGAAGGAGGGGCCCCCACAACGAGACGTAAACGTCTCCCTATCTCAAGCAGCCGAAACGACTTGCCACCTACGTCACACACCTCTTTGACGATAACTCGCCGGCCCGGAACCCGGTTCTCCGGTATGGAAGCGAGCAGCGGTACGGTGAAGCGCCGAGCGCTGTCGGGCCGACTTAGCGCCGACCATGCCTCATTATTACGTCCTTCTGTCACAACCCCCCCCCGCCCCCCGTGCGCGCGCGTCCGGGACAAAGAGGCATCGCAAAAACAAAATGAAAATGACAATTTTACTCCATATTGTCTCTCGTGCTGTGTGCCAGGTACGATTGTGCTCGTGCGCAACTGGAAAACATTGAAAAGGTGTTATTATGTCTATGCGTGGAAGAGAAGAAGAGAAGACTGACGAACCGTAATGGTGCAAAAAAGCTCCAGGAAGAAAGCAATAGCTTTGTGCCAAGGGAGCAAAACGTTGAGCGTGCGGCGCTGGTACGTATTGCAGCAATGATACCTATCTGTCGGCGTCAGGCTCTTCTGACGAACAGAAAGGAGGCTTGCACTCATCTCGATCGTCGTCGGACGTTGTTCTTATGTCAATAGTTTCAGGCTAAAGCGGGCAAGCACTACTGGACACCTGATACGTATTTTAACTAATTGAACAGCAGCGCGTGGTCTGGTTTCTGGAGAGGCTACTACAGTAAATAAATATATCACCCGCTGGTTGTCGGCGTACACCTAACCAACTGAAGTGGAGGTTTCTTGGCCGTTTCGTCCACCAGAAAATACCACCAGGTACAAGCATATGAATACATCTACCGAATGAATATACCGACCCCTTGCTGTAGACCGACAATTATTTAATACCTGGAGGGTACAGTACCTGTTCCCTTCAAAACGGCACCCACCATTTGGGGACAGGCCACCTGCAAGTACTTGGAAGGCTTTTTTCTGTGTAGCAAGAGGGTCGATCTACAAATATCAGCCAGGGAGGGGGGGGGGGTGGTACTCATTGTCTTGCATGGACGTAGTCGGCGACCATAGACCCTCGCAGGGGGGATGAGGTGGCCTACCTGTCAGAGAGCCGACAATCCCTCCAGTCAGGGAGGGAGGGGGGGGGGGGGGGGGTACTCATTGTCTTGCATAACCTTAGTCGGCGACCATAGACCCTCGCAGGGTGGGTGTGGATGGTCTACCTGTCAGAGAGCCGACAACCCCTCCCGACCTCGTAGGATAAGTCTCGGCGCAGTCAGGCAGTGCCGCTTTCGCTTTTACTAGCCCACTATTTCGGTCCGAAGTTATCCACGGCTCGCAGTTGTCCCGGCTGAGCCTCCTCAGCATGTCCGTTCCGGCTCTGGCGTGCTCCTGGCTGGTGAAACTGTCGCGTCGCTTCGAAGAGGCAGCCCCTACTACCGTGGCGGACGCCGTTGCGACGGCCTCGTTGACGACAACCGCCAACGCTGTTCCTCGGCATGACTCCTATGTGGTTGGAGACGCCGTTCAGTGAGGTTTCGGTGGGCACGAAAGCTCGATAAGGTTACAAACCATCCATGCACCACCACCACCACCATCAACAGATATAGCGCATAAAAGGTGTGAAGGTGTTCCCTACTGATCTACGTACCGCCGGTGTAAACAACCGATCGATGTATTACCCAGACTAGGGTAAGCCTTATTCGTAGCTCTCGCCACAAAAGGGGGGCGCGTGAACGCGTGCGTGTCGCCTTGAGGATAAGCGTTCATAATATCGATACTTTAGCTATGCGTCGTGTGTCATGTGCAACGTTGGTTCTCTGGACACCACGGTGGGGAAATGTGTGTGCTGGATCTCTGACAAAGACGCCAAAGATGCAGATCATTGGCGTCAGCAGCCTTGGCCAGCCAAGAACAGCAGTTATAGTAGGTTCTAACAGGGTGGTCGTGCAATATACTCCTCCGAAAGCTATTACGGGGGACCATAGTTAATAGGACCTACTGTAGACACAATAGGACCTACTGTAGACACGAGAACCTATATGTTTCCCTATTTTTGCTAACAATATTTGGTCCATACGAGTAGATAATAAAATCTACTGTAGACACAATGGAACCTACTGTGGACACCAAAACCTATATATTTCCCTATTTTTGCTAACAACATTTGGTCCTATTTACTATAGGCCCCCGTACTATGAACGATAGGATAGTATACTCCGAATTATAAGTACGTGCTGTACAGTACAGTAGCATATATACCTCGAGATGGTCCAATGCGAGGATGACCTTCTTCTTCTTGTCGTCGGTTCCGGCCGTAGTCAGGAGTCGCTCCAACTCACACCGAGTGGCGTCGCGGTCTTTCTGACAACAACAACAAGAAGTGTTGTGTAGCGATAAATCACCAGTGTGCATTATTAACAGTCAGTTGGTTGACGATTAATTGAAAGCCCCTTCAGGCTCGCGCCCACGCATCGGGGACGAACGACTTGGGAATAGACTTGGATAATTTTTTGCGGTTGTGTAAAGAGTTCCCTCACTGCTATATACCATATACCAGGTGCCTGGTACGTACCTTGTACCAGGTACGTACGAGTACGTACTGCACACGTACTCGACCGCACAAAGTAAGAAAGCTGGGGCCGGGCTGACGCTCCTTGTGGCCTCTACCAGTTGTACCTTTATTTCAAATTGTGCGGCGGGATGACTCACTTGTTCGGCAAGGTGTTGACCAGGGTGCGGCGTTCGCGGGCTGGACAGGGAAAACGGGCGCGACTGCTGCTGCTGCTGCTGCTGCTGCTTGCGATCGACATTTTGCGCTTCTTCTGCCTTGCCACTGCTGCTGCGAGCCTTTATCAACCCGGCCAGGTCCAGTCTCTTCATCGCCGCTAGTGCTCTACTCGCACTATTATTGATTGTAGGGCCATCGGACCAGACAGACCCTCTGTGCTTCGTCGCGGAGACACTCGGGAGGTGATGGCCGGACGACAGTCAACGGCGTTTAGCTGGATCTATGATGGAGGCGCGTCGCCCAGATGCCCCTGCTTGCTGCACCCAACACTCTCGCCTTCGTGCGCCCAGAAGAGGGAGGAGACGCGTCCGAACACCCCACGCTCATGGCATGGACGCCGGTGCATGCCGGGCCCCCCGAACTCGAACACTCGAACACGATCCAGGTCAAAAATAGACACAAACACCGTAGTTAGTGCATGATGAGGATGCGCTGCCGCAAAAATGTCGCGCAGTCATCTCCTCCTGAATCTGCTGTCTCTTCTGTTGGCGCTGATGAAATACATCTTCTTGAATCTGATAGCTGGGAGAAACCGCAAACCGATACGAAACGGTAGATTTCGTCGAAGAGGAACATGCGTCCACCGAAACGTAACTTATCCCAATCGAACCGCAACATGTCTCCCCGCCAACATGCGAGCGAAAGCCGCAGGGTACCAGAGCACGGAGACACAGGGCGCAGAACGCAGGACACAGACGAAAGGGCACAGAGCACAGGGTGGCACACATGATGATGACAGGGTAGCACAGAGGCCAGGGTAGTGGACTATGACGGTCGCATCGGAAGCCCAGCGCAAGAGGCTGGCCCCTTTGGTGGCGTACTTTGACAGGAAGAGCTCGTTGAGGGAGGAGAAGCATGTGGCGGACAAACGGTGAGAGCCAAAGATGCTCGTACCACCACTGCTGCTGTACGTTGACAATGACCCATTGACTGACCACCCCTGCACTAAAACTGGGCCTTGACGCACCCCAAAAGACCGGTGTGCTACTAAGTCCTAAATATGATAATAACATGCTCCTTTTTGGGTGAGCGCCACGCAGGGACAGCGGCGCGCGCGCAGCGCGAAGACAAATTTAAATATTTCCGCAATGCGACCGCCTTCAAATTCAAAATCCTCTGCTTTATAGACTTTCTTACTTTTACGCTCCCCCATCAGCTGTCTCCCTGGGCATTTTCTCCCACCTCTCATAGACTGCTGTCTTAACCTTTTCACTACCCCAAAAAAGTATCCTACACTATTTCCAAGTAGTTTTGTCCCCAAAAACCGTTTCCGGCTCTGAAGGGGTTAATAGTGTAGTTCGGACTTGACACCCTCTCCTAATAAAATAAATAAATACATAATTTCACCACCCCTATCACACTATGTTGGGGGGACCATATTGTTCAGCACCCGCGATGAACCCTAAAACCATACCAGGTACCAGGCACCAGGTATATATCCCCCGGGTGTTATATTATAATAAGTTTGTTTGGTTTTGATTACTACTTCCCCGGTAATGGTAGCGAGATAAACGAAGCAAGGCCGCTCGATACTTGCAGTAGGCCGTGATTTGATGTTGGACGCACCCTTCATGACAGGGGGCTAATTTGATGTTTTGCAACCTGAGGTGTCGTTTGGTGGTTTTCTGACAAAAAAACAATCCTGAACCCTTGGGGTTTTGTAGTGTATCGATTTTTCCCCTACGCGCGATTCGATGTATCGTCCGGGCTGATTCGATGTTGACGCACTCGCCACATCAGCATTACGAGGTTGTGTTTTGCAACTTTGACCTGACCTTTTGTCGTTTTTGGTGGTTTTTTGACAAACTGTGTGTGTGTGTTTAATACAGCAACAGCGACAGCGAGGAGCCGACGGCGAAGTCGCCGTGGAGGCCTGCGTGATGGCCTTGCACCAGCAGGTGAGCTTTAGAAAGTATCGTCTTGATGGGAGAATTGTTACGGGGGAACATGGTTATCATAATAGGCTGACGTGGTGTGCGAACATACGGGCTTATATGTCTTTTTGGTCCATCGTGCGTTCTGACTACTCTGCCTCCCCGTACCAGTACCTTGTACCGTAGTAGTACCTGGTATCAGGTATCAATTACGACCGAAACGAGCTGCTAATTTACACGGCCGCCTTACATATAGAGGCCCACTTTGAGGTGGATGAAGGTGGAGAAGCCGGAGATGTGCGCTGTACGACGGAATACTCGTTTTTTGTTTTTGTTTTGTGCCTTCCACCAGCGGCCACAGTTGACCACACACACAGTTGACCATGATTGACGACAGTTCAAATGTCCACCAGTGCCAATTCCTGGCGAGAGTCACCCTATCTTACTACTGTGCTGTTACTGTACCTCTCAAGACAACGGTTTCGCGTGCCGTATTGAACGGTCCAGTCACCTTTCGCGAGGTGATCGCCCAACGACCACTCAACAGTTTCCCGCGCCGTATTGCACGGTCCAATCACTTTTTGGCGTGGTAGTCAATCGCTGCTATTGAGTATTTGTTTCTAGAGTCTGTACTGTAGTTCCCCCGCCGACCGCCTGTAGGCCGTTTTTTTGGTGACTTGTCGTTGCTGGTGTACCTCGCCGCTCGTTGGCAACTTGCAACCCACGCGTGCGGAAAGCCCGCAAGTATTG
>JAYJME010005491.1:0-10054 GCA_036873775.1 Costaria costata
CCAAAAGGGTGGGGGGGGGGGGTGGGTGTTGCATATACTATCACGAAATAAAAAAACGTAAAAAAAAAAGAAAAAAAAAGACTGCAAACAAATACTCGTAGGGTAGTGATACTCTTTTGGAATGGTTCTGGTCGGCTCAAAAGTGAAGGACCTCATGGTGTCCCACCCCCCTCGTACCGTAGTTCCAGTCTAAATCGTGGGTTCTTATTTCTGTGGTTAGCTACGAGGTATCACACGTAACCGCGCTGTTTTTTTTTTGTTTTTTTTTTGCATCCGCGCGCTTTCAATTTTCCGCTCTGATTCTCGTTTTTGTTTTCGTTTTCGTTTTCGTTTTCGTTTTCGTTTTTTTTTCTCTCTCAGCCAACGGTGGGCGCAACAGCTGTGGCGCAGCCCTACAACGGTCCCGTGGCACAGCAGGCGGTAGTGGGTCAAGCGGGCGACCAGCAGCAAACTCACGTAGTGGTGGTTCTCCAGGGGGGTCGCGCAGGTGTGTACGCACACATACTCGTATGGCTGCTGGAGGTACAGTAGTTGCTCGGCCTGTGTCACCCCCCAACTCATTCGTCCTGACAACGACTTATGACGGAAATTTCATGGAATTATTTACTCACTGTTCGTGTAGGGCGGCAAATCACGATTCGCTGCTCGGAATTTTACAAAAAATAAAAAACGCGGCGCAGTCGCTTTTCTGGCCCGTTTTGGGTCCGGATTGGGGTTAGGGTTATAGGGGTTGGGTTGGGTCTACGCCCGTGGCTTGATCCCACCCTCGGAAGTGCTCCGTAGCCGAAATCGTGCACACTCAACCGGTGGAAGATCCGTCCTAAGTCGTTGTCAAGAAGGCTCCCCCAACTGTGCTGTCCTCTTGGCCTACGTCACGATTGATGCTGCTCCGAGCCGGGTGGGTTCACCCAGAGATTATATATATATTTTTTTAAACTCTGGTGGGACGGAGAGGTATGTTTGACCTAAAAAGCGACGATGTATCATACGGTCTGATTGATCACCCTTCTATTAATAGGGAAGAGAGTGTAACAGCAGGATAGGCATCGCCATGCTTGCGCGGGTAACGGCCACACTGCGTGATTGGGGGATGATACAAATTGGTGCCCGATTTGGCATGCAAGGAGGCGTTCGGCACGGGATCAGCTCGATCCTGCCCGTACTGCTGAGCGCTCTCGCTGCTCATAGACGGTTTAGACGGTTACCAGACTTGTCGTTGTTCTGTTCGCTGTCTCGGGGTCCCACCAAGGTTATATTACAACCCCTTTAGAGCCGGTAATGGTTTTCGGGGACGAAACTACTTGGAAATAGTGTGGGATACTTTTTTGGGGGTAGAAAAAGGGTTAAGACATTCATAATAGCTGGTGCCCCCTTTTTGCCCCAGAGCAGAGCAGACTGGGTTTCTTTCTCCGTATGGCCGATTCTTTTATCTTCACTTTCTTTGGACGTTTTTTTGTTTTCTGGCCCTCTCTGGAGACTTCCAAGGGTAAAAAAAATGGCACTAAAAGTGATGATTGCCGCAATAACCCCCACTGCGTGATTGGGGCACGATACAAGTTGGTGTCTATCCGAGTTGCAACGAAAGGGGTCGCACGGTACGGGCGAAAATATTGTCCTCCCCGTGCTGCTGGGCGCTCGGGCTGCTCTCTCGTAGACGGTTGGCAACACCAACGTTGTCCTTGGTTAGGTCGCTGTAACACTTTTCACCACCGGAAAAATGATCCCATACTATTTCCAAGTAGTTTTGTCTACCAAAACCGTTTCCGGCTATGAAGGGGTTACAAGGGCACCCGAAGAGGTTGTAAGCTTCCATGGCGCACACACAGCCTCTTTTCTTTCCTGTTTTGCCCGCCTCGAGCTTCGAGTCGCGTATCAGACGTCTCTGTCTCTCTCTCTCTTCTCTCCTTTTCGTTGAAATTCGTCGAGGTGAGTTGTTCGATGTTTTCTTGTTCTCCAGCCACCCGCCGTGAACAGTATTCTCAACCCCCCCCTCACCCCCTGTTTTGTTCTGTTCTGCCCTCCTCCCCTGTTTTGTCCTGTTTTGTATTTTCGACGTTTTTGTTCCGTTTTTTGTTGTTCAATTTGCGTTTTGGTCGGCCCCGTTTGTTGCGTCTCACCGTTTGTTTGTTTGTTTTTGTTTTCCCCCCCCGCTATCAGTCCAGCAGCAACCACAGACATTTTGCTGTCTCTCGTGGGTCAGGTAAGAACGGGAACGGCATTGGGTATATATGCTGTAGATAGTATACACAAACGCCTCCTTTTTTCGGTCGGTCCTGTAAATAGCCTATGCTCGCTTTTGCCCGACCTTCGTTCAAGCTGCAGTAGGTTTAACTCGTTTGGTTTGGAGCTTTACCGTATACGACGGTGTACATACTTCTCATGACACACACACGCACCCTCGGGACGAATTTCAAAGCCGGTTTCCTCCAAAATCGGGAGGGGGCGGGTGTACTCGTATCATGCACGCTTTAGTCGTATGACCGTAGACCCTCGCATCCCTACTACGCCGGGACGGAGCACGTCGGGTTTTCACCGACCAGGCAGACATTGCTATAGCACCAAGCGCGAATCGCCGTGAGGTGTTGGCGAGTCGCATGAAGGTTGAACTGCATCTTACAAAAACCGATCGTAAGACGGACGTTAGCACCTTGTGCTTACTTTCTTGCTTATGGATGACAGCGACCAATGAGTTGCTTAATTTTATTCTAGTGTGCCCACTCCAGAGACAGCAATGGGTATTACTATGTAACTGCCTCATGGGTGCCTTGCCATAGTAACAAAAGTGATACGATCATTCCCCTTGTTGTGCGGAGTTAGGGTTCTCCATCACCCTGCACAATATGATCTAAACTTGATAACCATCATGATGACCGCCAAAAAACAAAAAATCCCGTGATAGTGTACCGTCCCCGAAAAAAACGCCTTTCATATGAAGTGAAACCCCAAAAAACGGGGACACGACAAAAAGCACCCCGGGGGAGCAACGCCTGCGAAAAAGGGTGCAGCACAGCATTACGTCTGCGCAGTAGTGTGGGCGCGTTACAACTAAAACAGAAAACAAAATCATGCACAAACTCATATATTAAGAAAAGCAAAAACAAAAGAAGTCTAAAACCCTACAGTACATATAATACAAAAAAAGCAAAAATAATAATA
The DNA here is from genome assembly GCA_036873775.1 of Costaria costata. Lineage (NCBI taxonomy): Eukaryota > Phaeophyceae > Laminariales > Agaraceae > Costaria > Costaria costata. The sequence goes on from JAYJME010005491.1 coordinate 3,157, forward strand.
ATGACCGCGGTGGGGCTCGAACCTGCGACCTTATGGTACAGAGATGCCAGCCGCCTACCGTGGAGCCAAATTGTACCATCCCCGAAAAAAACGCCTTCCATACAAACTGAAACCCAATAACGGGGACACGAAATAATACTCCGGGGGGAAAACGCCTCCGAAACAAATGGAAACCCCTCTTTTCTCTCGCGGATTCGCCCCTCTTTTCCCTGGGAGAGAGCGACTTGTCCCCGGGAGAGCGCCTCTCCACACCCCGCGCTCGCCGAGTCGGGCATGGGCGCCCATTCTATCGACGGGCACACCGAGGGATGCCGTGTCGAGGGTGCGTGGTGCGTGCTCCATGCCGCGGGCGGTCTGGTGGTGCACATAGAGCGGGTTCCCCGCGAGGAATACTAAAAGGGGCATAGTCGTGAATATCCAATACGACACGGCATCACTACTGTAGAAGCAATATAATAGTGACGAGAGGATGAAGCAAGGAATGAAAGAAAAATAGGACTGTTCCGCAAGTAATAGGCGGCAAGAACGTCGGGCGTCGGTCACAACGACAGTTACATCCTGGACCAAATATCCCCCGGAATAAACAGCCTTCTACCGTATACGTATTTCACGTATTCCGCCGCACATGACTGTGCGATACTCCCAGATCCCAAATCACAGCTTTACTACTTCCAGATCCCAGATCACAGCTGTAATCCGAGCATACTCAACAGCCTTTTCTTATCCGCGGGCCTATACTCTGTACTGTGTCAAAATTCGAACTGGTGCATGTACAATGTACAGCGCTCGGCTGCAAACACGCATGCAGCCGTCTTCACGCACGGCAGGCCTTAATCTATGGTACGACTGTACTACTGCACTTGTTCAGCAGAATATCGAACACTTTCCGTCAATCTTACTGCAACTTGCTGGCTAACTTCACCATGCGCTCTCGAACTTCTCAATGTCTGCCTGCCGCGCTGGTCAGGAACAAAGCATTTGGTGAATGGCATCCGGGCCTTCTGCAGATGGCGCATGCGGCCTCTTCATTGTTAGGCGAATGTACAAACCTCTCGAGGGTCAGGGTTGTACTGCTCGTGCGGTGGGGCTTCTTCCAACAGAGTACCTGCTGTTCTGTGTGCCGTACCCTCTGTGTGTTGGTATTGCAGCTGCTCTGTACGTCGTGATGTGGAGGCATGGAGGTCCCGCTTTAGTCCGGTGACCGCACCATACCGGGCCCGGCCCCATTGAAATGCGACAGCCGCACTCAAATAGACAAGACATTTTCACCACTGTAGTACGAAGTCGTGCTCAAAGGCGTCCCTGCTTGTATTTGAATAATATGTCATTTTTCGCCAAACAAACGGAGTTCTACAACGAACGATACGAGTATTACGTTTGGTGTTGTGGACTTGAGAAACACACCAATCACAGCAATGCGCAATTAACCGTAGATCTGGTGATAATCTGAATACGGTAGATCAATCACGTGATCTCACAGTTGAGGCTTTTGAGAAACAAAAATACGGGTTCTAGCGTTGAGGACGCGACCCGAAAACAATATGAACATGTTTTTTTTCGCCGGTTCTCGCCTCCATTATCGATATCGTTATCGTTATCGACTTTTTGGGTATTTCGGCTCGGTAACGATAACTATCGTTATCGATATCGTTATCGAAGTTATTTTGACCTTATCGTACCGAAATGTTTTGGTTTCGATATCCAACACTAATTAATTCTTAATATTTCCGCAGGAAACCGGTGTTTGTGGAGGCGTTTTCGAATTCGAACGTTGGTTGGACGTAACGGTATAATATTTGAATTAGGCCGGGCGACGGACACGACACAGCAGTCGTCCCAGCGCCGTGCTAGACAGGAGAGTTGACGAGCCACATCGAGTCACGGAGTGGACGAAGGAAGGAGCTGGCTCTTCTGGCGTAGCTGGTCTGGGTATCGAGTTGTCGGCTCTCTGTGTGGTAGAAGTACAGCGAGACGCCTTGTTTTTGTCATCGATCGACAGGTTATTATTAATTGTGCAATTCCTCATTCGCGTCAAGCGATTTTTACCGCCTTATATCGGGAAACCGCCCTATTCAGACCGCCTAATTATTGGGGAAACCCTACCCTGTGTCGTGAGAAAACGAGTCTTATTTTGTTTCTGCCGAAGTTCTTGGGAGCGGGCGCCATCTGTATTTGTGTATACAATGATAACTCCGGTGTACGAAGTGTATCGTAGCTGTACGCTGTTTGTGTTGATGGCTACGCCGTTCAGTTGTTTGTTCCTCGCCAACCAATCAGCGCACACACTTGTTTGGCCTTTTTTTGATTGCTTAGAGCTTGAGCTTTTTTTCAATGTTGCATATGCTGCAGTAGAAGTAGTCTAACGAACGGCCTTTGATTGTTTCAGAGCTACAATGTTGCCATGCTCGCAGTAGAGGTAGTACGTAGTCTAGCGGTTGAAGCTTCAACAGCAACAAGCACGTGACAAAAACTAAACGAGTACTTACCCGTACGACGCGTACGTACGCGTACGTACGAGCGCACGAGTAGCTGGTGCTGGTGCGGGTTGGTGCTGCCGTAACACGGCTGCTGTATCGATCAATCGTTCGAACTCGTCATCATCTCGTCATACATCTGAACATGTGTCATAGCTCTGACGTATGATACATGTATATCGCTTGCGGCTGACGCACTTTTGCAGCACATTAGTTTTGGAAAGAAAATAACACACCGGCCTTGTTGATCCACCTCGAGTTATTTTTGTTTTTCGCGTTTTCTTGCCAGTACCAGTTACTACGCTGCTTCCACGTTTTCTCGTCCTCGGCTTGGAAAACTCACACGTTCGCACGAGTTCTGATTATGCGATAACAACACCAAGTACGCTGCAACGAAGGTGTATATATATATGCACGAACAATAACAATGGCGACCGATGATACTTTTTTCTACAATATGCTGAATACGAGAAAGCACACGAGAAAAAAAATTAAACCTAATAAATGATCCGGAACTGCTTTCTTTTTTTTTTTCTTCCCGAAGGCTATATACGAAGTATAGATATAGCGTGGGGGGTGGGGCGGGGGATTCATATAGCTTGAAAAAAATAACAGCCGTAAAATATGGAGGATTTCGTCGACTATCATCGTTGCAAGTCGATGGAATCAATCTCGTATTGTCTTGAGGAGGCATGTTTTTGCGATGTGGCCGAAAAGCCTCTTAGCGGGGGGTGCGTGCAGGCTTCCATTATGTTATTAGTCTGTCTGTCTGTCTGCGGTGTGTATGTACAGCAGTACTGCTGTGTATGTGTGACATTCGTGATTTTTGGGATTTTTTTTCCTTCTATCGTGAGAGCTGTACGTACCCAACCGATTTTATTCCACAAGCCCGCCGCCTGGAGCAGCGGGCGGGCTGGGGCTGTAACGGGTGGGGACTTCGCTTCGTTACGAGCCGTCGCGAATTGCCCGCGGTCGCTGTTGCTGCGGTGTGGTTTACTTAGGTGGCGGTGCTGCTGCTGTGTGTGTGTTTTTTTTATTATAAAAGAAAAAAAAACGTCAGCTATAGCTGTGAGATCGAGGATTTCGTCGAAACTCAACTTTGCAAGCCTTGCGTGGGATGCTCCGATCGCGGGTTCTACGTGTTTTGTATATAATCTAATGGGGGGGTGTGTATTCCTTGTTTAGGGGAAGAATATGCGAGCGGACACATGCTACGATAGAGATGGACCAGTTGTTTTTCTGAGGTTCCGTCACTTTGGGAGCTCTGTACTTCACTGAGCAAAAACTAAAAGTGCAGCCCGATGAACTACTAATAGGCACACAAAACAACCTTATGGCAAAACAAGAATGGCATGCCGACGATTTTTTGGGTTAAGGAGCTCCCATCAATTTAGAAACAAAAAAGCCAACACGTGCAACCTCTTGTCATGAGCACGCGTCGGGCGGGATTGTTTTTTTTATGCGGGGGGATTGATTAACTTCGCGATTGGGGGACACGATGATAGCACATAAGACGTATAATACCAGGTACCGTTTTAATTTTTATTTATTTGTTCGTTGTAATGAGGATTTTGAAGTCGAGGGAGCGATAGCGATCCGAGGATTTTCAGTTCTCTTCCTAGAATCGCCTGCCTGTGTACGTACGTATCGCACGAAAATGTCGCACTTTCGAAAGTATAACAAAGATGTGTCGAGGGTGTTGACGTTTTTTATTTTCGTCTTAAATAAAAAAAAAACACCGCTCTGTCTGTGACTTGGCCAAATAAGCACAAAAGTCCGAGCGTTTGCGACGCACGCTCAACTCAATCCATTGCGATACACCTGGGGTCGGAGGAGCGGCAAAAGTATGAGCGACCGACCTTCTCTCGCGAGTCTCGTGCCAAGCCGCCAAGAGTTCGGCGAGGGAGCTCGCATAGAGTGGTCTGTATTGGCTGACCGAAAGGCCTGCGTTGTGGAATTTTTGAAACGCCAAGCGTGACTCACCTTTATTTTGATCTAGTTTTGAATTTTCTTTGGAGAAGACACCAGCAGCAGCGTCCTCAGATCCTAGGCGAACGAGAGCATTTCATTCAGTGAGCAGGTTTGAGAGGGACGCTACGGTGGTATTGGTCATGGCCGGCTCGAACCTGATGGGGAGCTGGCTGTGCGGGAGCGTTGCGGGCTGCAGGCTGAGGAAGCGAGCGGGCTGCCTTTGTCGTGCTTGCCGCTTGCTTGCCCGTAAATACAAAAAAAACAAGCAAAAAAAAGCAAGACGGTTTCCGCTCAAGAATATTGCTTTTTTTTACACGGGCTGTTTTCGTTTTGTGTAACCGTCATATTTTGTTTTTCGCAAGAAAGCTGCTACTGCTGCCGCTGTACACAGCACCAGTTGCACAGCACTGCGGCCTGCTTCAGCTGATGCGTTGCTGGAGGTCGAGTTTGAGGCAGCCCATCCGGTACTTCTTCTGCCCCCGAGAGTTGTAGGCCTTGCGCTTCTACTGCTGTAGTGCTGCTTCTGCTGCTGTTGTTGTTGCTGCTGCCGAGATGTTTTGGGTGTGTTGCTGTGGTGTGTGGGGCCCCTGTGGATCCCGCGCTGGGTGGGTTGGCCTGGTGCAGCTACGAGGAGAGATTCCCCACCGTCCACACGGACGGAAAAAAAATCCTCATTGCTTCCACTCTTCCGGTATTCGTGCGGAAATGCCTTTTTCCTCGCGCTATTGTAGTTGATTTGTTTTTCGTTCGGGTCTTTTGTAGGAGAGAGTTTTTTTTTGTGTCGTTTTGTCTTTCTTTCTTTTTCGTCGCGTGCCCTCCTCCCTCGGCTGCAAACATGAAAATATTTTAGCCGTCTCTGACGACGTCGCCATGCTTCGCTGCGCCCTTTCAGAGAGAGCAGTACTTCTCGTATACGCTTTGACCAGCCTGCAATTGTTCCAGGTATTAATGATCTTTAAAAAAAAAAATGAATCGTCATGATACCGGTAAGTGATAAGTTACGGCAGTTACAAAACAGTATGATGTGATACTATAAAATTAGATGAAGCCAGATGTGAGATCGAGGATTTTGGTCGAAATATTTATCACGTTATGGACCCACACACCCCACACCCAAGTCATGGACACATGTATAAATAGTAAAGTTACAGCAGTTACAAAATAGTATGATGTGATATTATAAAATTAGAAAAAGTCATGTGTGAGATCGAGGACTAGGTCGAAATACTTGTATTTATAACGTCATGGACCCACACACCCTACGAGTACCCCCAAATCATCGACACCCATATTATAAAATACGAAACGTTAGGTGTGAGATCGAGGATTGCTTCGTCGAAAGTTGTCTTTGCAAGCTGCGCGGGATACTTCGATCTCTAACTTCATGGGCCCACACACCCCCGCCCACATCACGGACACACATGTTAAATTATTAAATTATTAAGTTAACCCCCCCCCCGTCAGGTGTGAGGTCGGGTATTTTTCCGTCGACAGTCGTCTTTGCGATCTGCGTGGGATACTTCTGTCTCTAACAGCATGGACCCACATACCCCACACCCAAAGCATGGACACGCATATTATAAAATTAAAAAAATGACAGGCGTGAGATCATGGATTGTAACCGTCGCCATGTATCCGCCATCCTATGTTTACATCCTTCGTCGTGTATGCATCCGTCGTGATGTGAAACGTCATCGCATATATATATACGAAGTATATATACTTCATATATCCGCGTTGTGCAATCGTCGATTAGTAACCGTCGCTCGGCATCGTGTGACGGCCGTCTTGTAACCAACCGTTGTGTATCCGTCGTGTACCCGGCATAACGTCATAATGTAACTGTCGTGCTGTAACCATCGTTGTGTAACCGTCATAAGGTAACCGTCATAATGTAACCGACGTCGCGTAACCATCGCGGTGTATCCGTCGTCGTGCAACCGTCGTCGTGTAACCGTCGTCGTGTAGAACTGTCGTGATGTTACCGTAGACATTTATATGTAACCGTCATCGACGTCGTCGTCGTCGTCGTGTAACCGTCGTCGTGTAGAACTGTCGTGATGTAACCGTAGACATTTACATGTAACCGTCGTCGTCGTCGTCGTGTAACCGTCGTCGTGTAGAACAGTCGTGATGTAACCGTAGACATTTATATGTAACCGTCGTCGTCGTCGTCGTCGTCGTCGTCGTCGTCGTCGTCGTCGTCGTCGTCGTGTGACCATCGTACTGTAAATAACCACCGTCAAGTTTTCGGTCGCGCTCGCTCCCGCGCCCTCGCGCGTCCCGCCCGCCCACCCGGTCCCCCACTGTCGCTCGGAGCTGGCACAACCAGGATATACTGTAGTTGCCGTCAACTTGTGTGCGTCGGTGGGAAGTGGCATTTCGGACATGCCCCTAATAAGTAGGCCCCCACGAACGGGGGGAGGGGGGGGTGTACTCAAACTCGTGCATGG
>JAYJME010005492.1:0-10053 GCA_036873775.1 Costaria costata
CGGTTAAACCTCGCGGGTCGGGTCGGGTTTGGCCGGGTCAGGGTGACCCGACCCGACCCGTGACATCAATAAAATCTCTTGACCCGACCCGACCCGACCTGACCTGACTCGACCCGTAAGGTTTCGACCCCATCCTGACCCAACCCGCGGGTCGGACTATGACCCGGGAATAGCCCTGGATTTATTGTACAAGTATCTTGCAGATAACATTATATAAATCAGGGACAAATAATATCAGCCCCCAATAGATATACTGTAGATCATGGAATAGGGATCTAATCTGTCCGATGTGTGCTACGTTCACACACGTACCTCGAACATGTGCGCGTACCGCGGGCCCATGGGCTCCCTCCTGACCATGAGCAGCGCCGACCCTTCGAAGTAACGGTTGTTGATCGGAATTGGTGAGGAACTGCGGTAGAGAGAGACGAGACAACAAGAAACAAAAAAAAGTGGGAGATTAAGAAGTTCACGAGATAGAATCGTCTCCTAGAAATAAAGCAATCGATGAATTCATAATATTAATACCAATAATACCAATAACTCAAGACACTCATCCATTGAGTGGTTGGGTGCTACCCGATGTTGTGTCAACTTTGTAACACCAGTGATAAAATAAAGGAACAAAGCTTGAGGGAAACACCAGTCTGTTTACTCGGCAACGCGGGGCGGAGCATTGGCTTCCTGTTGGCGTGAAGTGACGTGTCTGGAGCGACGCATCTAACAGCACGCAATATATACCACGCTTCCACGTCCAGCGAACGCAACTTCGGGTGTTCATCCACCCCCCCCCCCCTCCCGCTATATCGCCTCCTTCGAAGGTGGAAACTAATAAATGTTTTGAATTAGTATGGAATAATTAAACTATCGTCTCCTAAGCAAACTCAATTAAATAATCCACACTAACTCAAGACATTAACTCATTTACTTAATTGTACTTTTTTAGGAGTTACTTCATTGTTTAAAAGTGTTTTTGTAGGAGACAGTTTAATTAATCCATACTAATTCAAGACATTAGTTCATTGTTTAATTGTATTGTTTTAGGGGACCATTTAATTGACCCATGCTAATTCAAGAGATTAGTGTGGATCATTTAATTAAGTTTGTGTGGGAGACAATATCTTAATTAATCCATACTAGATCAAGACATTAATTAAATTTTATCCTCGTCCCCGCACTTGGAAATTAATCAATTTCAACCAACCCCCCTAGTTGGTATCTATGATCATGTGCCGGTATGTGGGCTTTATTGTTAGAGAGATAATTGCAGGTTCACAGTTATCAAAATCGTCTTCATAGCCCCCGGCAGGCACTGCCTAGAGCAATCATCGCGTAGATAGACGAGCGCACGTCGGAGTAGCGATAACCGACCGCAGCTGTCAAGCTATCAATTGCTACCAACGCTGTTGCTCTCGTCGAAATAGTGCTCGTTGATTGGGGTCGCCAAGCCGCCGGCAGCGAGATGAGGCAGCAACAAAACAAAGCACACACGCGAAACACGCACCGCACAAAAATAAAAAGGAAACAAGACAATGCGAGACGGGAGACGCACGCGTGCAACAACAACAAAAACACGCAGAACATAAACGACAACAAAAAAAAAAACTCTCAGACCGGAAATACGCGTGTGCAACGACCAAACAAAAACTATGCACAACATGCGCGACACAAACGAAAACAAACGCGGCAAGACGGCAGACACAGGCGTGCAACATCGGGCAAGAGGTAGGCTTACATCCAGTCTGCTATAGCATTAAAAAAACGTATTTGATGCTTTTTTAGGGCATACGTTGACAAATTGGACACTCTTGGTATAAAAGTAGCACAATCGGGCGTTTGTGCTGAGCATAATAGGCATAACACTATAGAAAATATATATTTTTAGAATAAAGAGCAATATGCATGCAAGCCTAGCAAGAGGAGGTAACGCAACCCCGGCGCGAGGATTGCGCGAGCCAATAGGGTAGCAGGAGGGGAGGTTCAGTTAAAAAAACAACTCAACCATGGAAACAATCAACCATGGCGGGGGTTATAGGGCTGTCATTTTCTACCTTGGGCAAAGGGCGGGGGGAAGGGATTCGAAAAACAAGGGTACACTAAGCCCCAGGGGGGGGTGGTCGAAAAGAAATGCAAACTCGGCACATGGGAGGGGGGGGGGAGGAAGTCATAAACAGATTTTCACGTCCTCAACAGATTGTCAGCTTGGCAAGGAGGAGGAGGAGTGAAGGGCGTTCGAAAACAAATAGTAAGCTTGGCAAGGGGGAGGAAGGTGGGATTCGAAAAAAAAATGATCAGGCTAGCAGGGAGCGGGGGGGGCGGGGAGCAGATCCCTAAAGCGAAACATTTCACGTCATGCCACCTCACACCACACCAGACCGTGTCACATCGCTAAAACCGATAAAACCGACAAACCACACCATCTGAAGTAGTAATTTTGGATATCGTACTGAACGGTTCGATGTATCGAAAAATGGGATTTCAAAATAGCGCATCGGGCGCGTTTATGCCCTCCATCCCCTGGCATCCCCGTGTTTGGTGCTGACGCAGAACGAAAAGGTTCCACGTACCGAATATCGAAACCGTATCGACTATTATTTTTCGTCCATTGGAATTGTATCGAGCGAACTCGTTTATCGTTCGATACCCATCACTACATCCTATCGCACCCCACCTCATTCCACCCCACCGCACCTGTTCGGCACAATCTTCAGCGGTCCGTCGAGGTTACCCAGCTGAAACAGCTCCAGTTCTCGACACGGCCTTTCCCGCTTCCCTCGCGCTGCCACCCGTCGTCTCCCCTCCCCGCCCTCTTCAGCAACGCCATCCTCCGCGAAACCCTTCCTTCCATGTCGCTCTCCGGACCCGTTCAAATCTTCAGCCGCGCCCGTCAACCCCGCGCTGTCGGTCACCGCTTCTGGTACCGACGGAAGAGGTACCGACGTGCCCGTTATCGCAGAACCTTTGGTACCTGCAGCTACTGCTGCCGTTTCTGCTGCTACTACAGCTGGCGCTCCTCCAGCTGCTTTCGCGTTCGCTGCTGCTGTCGCCTCTGCTGCCGTTGTTGATGGCGGAGATATTCTCTCAGAAACATTTACAGCCTCCCTCCCCCGCCGTATGTTTTCGCGCCCCCCCGAGCTCACGCCAGGCCCCGCGCCTCCCTGGCCGGCCTCCTCCTCCCCCTCTTCCTCCTCCTTAACCTTATTTTCAGAAACCCCACCGAGAGCGAAACCGCCGCGGTGCTCTATCGCACCGCCCTCTCCCCTACGTCCCTCTTCGGAGAACCCACCACACGTGAAACCGTCACGGCGCTCTATTGCGCCGCCTCCATCTCCGCTACCACCTTCGCTACCATGGCCACCGCCGCTGGTGCGCTGCGCTAAGCTCACTCGTTCCCCCTCGTTCGTCTGAGGCAGATATCCAGTCGACCTCCCGGAATCTCTCGAGCGAAGCTGCTGCGAACCCCCTTGCTCCATAGAGGAGGCGCTATAGAAAGAGCGGTAAGAGGAGGCGGGGGAAGAGGAGGGGCTGGCAAAAGAGGGGTAGAAGGAAGGAGAGGAGGCGTGTCCTTGTCGGGTCGACCACGCCCACGAAGTAAGCTCGACAAGCAGAGGAATCGGCGGCGGTAGTGGCGGCGACGACAGCGCGGTCCCTCCAGACGCATCTGATGCGCGCGCGGAACCATCATTCCCACCGCACGACTCGGAAGTGCCGAACGCTGCTGCAACACCACCACCGCCACCCTCGCCCTTGTTAAGCGCCGCCCCTGCTCCCGCCCTCCCCTCCGCACAAGCGTTGTTTCCCTGACCCGACTGGCACTGCCGCGTTATTTTTCCATCCCGCGCGATGAAATCAGAAGCTATGGCGTCGTTCGCGCGAGGGATAGTAGCTGTCTGTATTTTCGCCGCCACGGTTGTTCTTCCGTTGTTGTTGGTGTCGCTATCACCACTGCCCCCAAGGTTATTGGGGCTGCTATTGCCGCTGCTGCTGCTGCTGCTGCTGCTGGCTAGGGCGTTAGGACTGCGCGCCAATAATCGCTTGTCGATCAGCACCACCCGCAGCAGCCCCGCTGGTCCCTCTAGCCACGCCAGACCGGCTTCGTTCTCTTCCTGGTGTTGTGCTTCTTCTCCGTATCGTTGTTGCTGTTGCTGTTGTTGTTCTGCCTCAACCCCTACAGTACTCACGGCCACCGAGAAACCGTTGGGCAGGGACATCGGTGGTAACCGTGACGGCTTCGCCGATTGGTCCGCAGATTGGTCCGCAGATTGGTCCGTCGTAGCGGAGACTTCCGTCGGTGCCGTGGCAGAGACGTGGCGGGGATTTTGTTTCGACGGCAGAGGCACTCGGTGGCAGCCGACGAGGCGAGCTCCTGGCGTGACACAAACAAAAAAAAAACACGGGAAAACGAGAAAAGGGGAAGGGGAAGAAAACATGAAAATGAAAAACAAGCACGGCTTATGGCTTGCGCACGTCTTCGGAGAGTCGGATCATTGAGGTGTAGCGCTTTCAGCGAAACGTGAGGTTATGTAACGTAACCCAATATCTTGTCACGCGTTTTCATGTACTGGTTGAGGCATACTATCAGAGGGGTCAACATAAATTCAGTACACGAGTTCGCATTGCAACGCGCACTGCACCACATCAAAACCTGTCAGATACCAATATGTTCGTAGTAGCTGGAAGGCAGCTAGAACATGCGAGCAGACAGTGCTGCTGCTACAATTGAAGCTGGCCAGCAGTTGCAGTTTGATGCAAGATGGCGAGATGCTATGCAATGCAATGTGATGTACCGCAATGCAATGTGATGTAACGCAATGCAATGTGAGTGATGTGACACAACGCAATGAACATCAATGAACATCAGCACCGTCCCCAACATTACTACCAACGCCGACACCAACACCAGCACCAGCACCAGCACCAGCATCAACACCAGTATCACCAACACGAACGCCTACATCAACACAAATACCACCATAGTACCACTACGAACATCACCAATACCAACACCAACACCAACACTTCCACTCCACCCCCCGGCCCACCCAACCATCACCACCAATCCCATACGCTATACTGCGCGAACTCATACCATGGCGCACCCACCTGCTTTCACCGCTGCCGAGGCAAGGCCGCGCACCCTGTCAGTGCCAAGGGTAAGCGAAGCACAGCCCTGCGGCTCCGCGCCCTCTGAGACAGCAAACTTGGGCCCGACCACGACTCGAACAGAGCCACACGGATTCTAGCACAACCGGCGGTGGCGGTATATGCAGGCGAGGAAGGGGGTAAGGTAAGAGGGTAACAGGATAATGGGAGAAGAGGGCCCATATAAGGACTGGCTATAAATAACACATACAGTACAAGGGCTGGCCAGAAAGGTCAAATAACACTATTACGGGGGACCATAGAAAATAGGACCAAATATTGGTAGCAAACATAGGGAAGTATACAGGTTTTGGTGTCTACAGTAGGTTCTATTGTGTCTACAGTAGGTCCTATTAACTATGGACCAAATATTGTTAGCAAAAATAGGGAAATATGTAGGCTTTGGTGTCTACAGTAGGTCCTAATGTGTCTACAGTAGGTCCTATTAACTATGGTCCCCCGTTATACTCGTAGAGCTGGCCAGAAACAAAACAAAGAAAACGGCTGGCGAGAAAGAACAGAAATAACACATGATCAGGCGAGCAATAACAGAACAAACACAAGAAATGGCGAGAAATGACACAAACTACGCAAGAGATGGCCTGTCGGTTGGTCTTATTAATACCGGTAGTCTGCCCGTGTACTACTAATAGATAATCACTAACTGCTGGGATAATCGCAAATCCTACTCGGTACCGTCCCTCGCACTCAGAGATGGCCTGTCGGTTGGTCTTAATAATAGTCTGCCCGTGTACTAGATGATCACTAAATGCTGTGATAATGGCAAAGCCTACTCGGTACCGTCCCTCGTCCTCGGACGTAGGCCTATGTTATCAGGCATAGTTGGGTAGGCGACTGGTTAACCTTTTACCAGTAGCCCAACAGACAAATATCACAACAATATGGCGTCGTCGGCAGGACATGGATCTGAAGTCGGGAGTTCGAATCTCACCGTGCCCAGACCAATACTTTAACAACTACCTATCTCCGCGAGTCGCCAAAATAATGATGGGCGCCTCACGTGGTTGACTCGTGCCAGAGAGCATTGAACAGCAACCGCAAACCCTTGCACACGTCAGACAGATCATCGATTTCCACTTCATGATCTAGATCGTTCAGGGCAGATAGATTCCTGATCTGTGTGAAACCTGCATGGTCTGCGAGATATCCCCTGGGTTGGATCTGTGTTACACAGATCCTGCACAGCATCTCATAACGGCAGGCTATGATCTAGATGGTCCTACAGTAGATCATGATGTGACTGACGCGTGAACTGCTGACAAGAGGGTAATACGTTTTTTTAGGTCGCTATATCTCGGTGGTTCCAACAGGGTAGACGTGAAGGCAACACATAAAACGCGGGACAGCCTCTTCTGCTTTTTTTCCCATCACATGCATTATCTTCGCCCTTCTTTTCTCGCTCCCTCTAGTCGTAACTCAGATCCGGGGTCGCACAGCAGGCTCTTCTCACCCCTCCCCACCGCGGTACGGTACCCCTTAGCCTTAGCCTTAGCCTTAGCCTTGCATTTTTATCGCGAGAAAGGGTCAGCATTTTTATCCCCTCGTCGATTCGCATCGACTTGTGCTTACCCACGCTAGTAATAGGCGCTCTCGGCAACTCGTGTCATGCGAGAAATCAAAACTTTAAGACATACGGAGAATCGAACCCGCGACATCAACGCTAGTAGTATTCGAGGCTATCTACTAGGCCACCGGGGCGAGCGGCGCTTGCAGTTGTAGCATACCAGGTATTGCCCAAACACCTGGGGGTATACCCCCATCTGCCTTTTGCCCTATTTCCAAAGACGAAAAAGACACCTCAACTACTGTGAGATCGAAGATTTGGTCGAAAGTCAACCATGTTTGCAAGCTGCGTGTGAAAACGTTCATACTTCAATCGCGCGTACTGCGGGTTTTTATGACCTCATGAAGGATACAGATGCCAATTATATCTGAGCTCACTTCCAGCATCCCGAAGCCCATCTCTCCGGCGCCTTTCCCCGATGACCCTGTGACGCGAAATCCAAAGCCCTGCTCCATCCAGCGCCGAAAATACAAAAAACAAAAAACATGTTGATTACGACAGTCAGTCAGTCACCACGCGACAAATTCCAAGAACCATTGTTATCTCACGAAGATTTAATTAAGTACATGCCACGTCTTAACTACTTGTAACATTAATGAAAAAACAAGAAAAAACACCAGGCTGGGTTTCTTTTTGGGGGGAATGATAGCATTCTAAAATCACCATCAGAAGTGTAACGGCTCCCAATTTTTCTTCTTCTTTTTTCCCCTTCCTACAGCATGAAAACTTCAGCTGTTTTTCTTGAGCGATCGCATTCTTGAGCCACGCTACTGTAGGTATCGGGTACTTTTGGGCCCAACCATCTAACCCTTTTAGTACGGCACTGCACAGAAACAAACACATAACTCTAATTCCAAGTCATTAGTCCCCAAAACGGGACTGCTTTCTTAACAGTCGTGCCAGTCCTGAAGGGGTTAACCCCTTTAGAGCCGGAAACGGTTTTGGGAGACAAAAATACTTGGAAGTAGTGTGGGATACTTGTTTGCGGCAGTAAAAGGGTTAAGACCGACGCGCCCCCTCATCTCACGAACTACCCAATACATGAGGGTAGCTTACCCAATAATTCGAGAACATGGTTGACACACACGCATACATCGGAATCTGGTGGCGCTTTTATTTTTGCCGTAATTTTATTCCGGGCGAGCGGGGAGCGGCTGATGAAACCAGGAGCGGTGCTTGCGACCGAGGGCTGACTACCATTTATTCCGGACTGTGGTTGAGGATTGTACCGAGACGAATCTACCAGTAGTATAGATTACCGCTTTTTAGAGAAAAGGGTTGTCACACACTGTTTACTAGACAAAGAGCTTAATATTAACCAATGGTTGATTGCGTCTGATTGGCTTAGGGTTAGGGTTAGGGTTGGTGCTATGTGTCTCGTACACAGGGTGTGACAACCATTTTCTCGAATAAATGGTAAGCTACACTGTGTATGCTACCCTCGAATCCAAAGCTACCCTCGAATCTAAAGCTACCCTCGAATCTACACCTAACCCTAACGCAAATCAACAATGGATAGGGATATACTTACTCGTCTTGTACACAGCGCGCGTCGATCATAATGTCGAATAAGTGGTAAGATCTACGTACCGGAGGTTACGATTTAGCCCAGCTTCTAAAATAATGGTTGGCAGTCCACACTACTGCCTTATTAAATCTCCGTTCCGAGGGGCGGGGTCTGTACAGCAGTAGTAGCCCCAAAACAAACTTCAACGGTAAAACCTTCGGTTACTTGACTATTCGTTGAGGATTATACCGAGACGAATCTACAACAAACCCTGCCGCAAACCGACAATGGTTAGGGATATACTTACTCGTCTCGTAAACAGCGTGCGTCGACCATGATGTCAAACAAATGGTAAGATCTACCGGAGGTTACGATTTTGCCCAGCTTCTAAAATATTGGTTCATAGTCCACACTACCGCACACTTCCGCCTTATTAAATCTTCGTTCCGAGGGGCTAGGTCTGTACAGCGGTAGTAGCCCTAAACCAAACTTTAACGGTAAAATCTTCGGTTGGTTGACTAGGCGTCTAATAGTGGTTGGAGCAGGGTGGCTGATGTTTCGTCAAACCCCGTTAGTATTGTATTAACCCCTTCAGAACCGCACCCCCCATTTTTGGGCCCAAACTACTTGGAACTAGTCTGGGATCATTTTTGCAGTGGTAAATGGAAAAAAAAATCAGCAGTGTTTACGACTGAGGGCTGAGTACCACTTATTCGAGACTATGGTTGAGGATGATATCGAGACGAATATAACTATTACCGGGGACCATAGTAAATAGGACCAAATATTGTCAGCAAAAATAGGGAAATACATATTACAGGTTTTGGTGTGTACAGTAGGTCCTATTGTGTCTACAGTAGGTCCTATTACCTGTGGACCAAATATTGTTAGCAAAAATAGGGAAATGCATAGGTTTTGGTGTCTACAGTAGGTCCTATTGTGTCTACAGTAGGCCCTATTAACTATGGTCCCCCGTAAAATGAACTATTTTGGTGCCTCACGCATATATACCGACCAAAAATATGACAGGTGCAGTCTACAGTACCTCTGTCTTATGGTACTGCTTTGGTAAGCGGGTATTTGCTTGGTAACTACCTGTTGTCCTCACATATGATCAACCATAGCAGCAGTGCAACGACCATAGTAACATAATGCTGCGCGGGTCTCGGACATCTCCTTCCGTTGTAGTTCGGTTGCGTGCCCTATACCTCCGCCGGCGGGGCTGCTCTTAATCGGTGAAATAATCGTAATTTTTGTTCGACAAGGTTAAGGTTTCCTTCTGAAGTGCCAAAGCGGTCAATAGTATTAACAGCAGTAGTAGCACATTACTTTTTGGGGGGGGCAAGCTGCATGGATTCAGAGTAGGAGAAAAATGGCAGTACCTACTGTGCAGTAGAAAATTGACTAGAATACTAGTCTAGTACTGGTACAGTAGAAAGTAGTATTTGGTGTTGAGACGGTAGTTTCTTCATTCCTACTGCACCTACTGAGACACCAATAGGTGGTGCTTGCGCCTACTGAGACACCAATAGGTGATGTTAAGGAGGCCGCCCCATGATTCCTACGTATTAGCTACTGTACACCAATAGGTGATGTATGTTTGCACCTACTGAGACACCAATAGGGGATGTTTGCACCTATGGAGACACCAATAGGTTATAGGGCTGGGCACTGGCTGGCTCAGTCAGTAGCGATTATACTGTCCAAAAAAGGAATCAGTATACTGGATTGCAGCAGTATAATGGCCGAGTAACGTTCCTCTCTCCTCCCGAAACGCATTTGGAGGGTTTCCGTACTATTATATGGCGTGTTTCTTGGA
>JAYJME010005493.1:0-10053 GCA_036873775.1 Costaria costata
TGTACGTACGCTGAGCCCTTCTTATTTTATTTTTCTCGACTGAGGGGTACGATTTGCTTGAGTTACTTCGTATGCGTGTTATTCCTGTCTGTATTTCTATCTTTCCGGAGGTATTCCTCCACCCCAGAGTTATTGGAGCCTGTCCTGTGACCACGGACTACTTGATTTTGGCGATGAGTTAATAAGGTGAGAACAACAACAACGCGACGCGCTCGTAGGCAAACCTCCTGCAGGGGATACCGCGTGTCCCCACCTTGATCTTAGTACACACACATACATATATATAGCAGGGTCAGCGGGAGATTGCAAGGAGATTATTCAGTTAACCTGGTCCATTAATTATTATGCCATCAGCCGTCGAGGTACTGCAGTAAGTCAACTGAGCGTGTATTTCCGGATCACCCGCAACAAAAACACCACCACCATCACATCCTCCCCGGGATATATAATCCAGGGTCAACAGGAGAATAGAGAGACTATATATCCAATTAAACTGTGTGTTACTTAATAAACCATTTTTTTTCTTATTTGTTCCTGCACGCGCCGGTTTCAGGTACTCCAAGGCATGTCTGGATATTTTTTTCGCCCAAATATTCGAGGAAATGACTGCGTCGGACCAAAAAACCAGTCACAAAAAACCAAAGTCCTATTCTATACGCCTCAGAGTCAATTCTATACTGAAACTACGTAATTACCAGTGCACGATCGAAGCAACAACGGCGTTGTTTGCACTTTTTTTTCCGCGCCCTGCTTTTTTTTTTGGACATTGATCCTCCTCCTGTGGTTTTTTGCACAACACGTCGTGCGTCGTGTGTTCTAATGAGCCCCACTGCCAAACCTTGAAACCGTTCACGAATACTCGAATAATACTGGTATCATACTCGTATATCCTGGTAATTTTTGGTAAACGGGTTGACCAAAATAACAAAATAACGTCGCGAATTTTCGACGCACCAGTACTTACAGCAGTACGTATGATATAGAACACCGGTACTGAATTGGGGTGCTTTACGATAAAGCTTGAATTAGTTTGTATGGTAACACCTGGCAATTACGAGGAGAAAAAAAAGTAAACACGCGCAAAAATTACGCATACGGAGAATCGAACTCCGGGCATAACCTTGGGAGGGTTATATGTTACCACTACACCACATGCGTTAGATGATGTCTTGAAGAAACATGTTTTTGCGTATAAACAAAACATACTCAAAAATAATTTATTTTCCCTTTCCCACTCGACCGCCCTGATTACCTGCTAATTACAAGCTGCTGCTGATGATGATGCTGCTTCTGTCGCTTCCGGGCAACATATATATTCGTTGCATATGATACATCATAAAACATGCCAAATTGTCAGGCTGTTAGCGCGTCGAACGGCAGCCACTATTAATAGGCATTTTTGCTGTCATACAGGCAGTATAATACCTGGTGGTACCAGCTATCATGCATACCAACGACTGATTGTACTTCGCGACACGACTGTAAAGAATACGACGTGCCTTGCAAACAGAAAAACAAACTGTACAGTACAGCAGTACGAAGTAGTACAGTAGTTATCTTCCTTTTCGTCGCGCTCACGAGCACACAGCAGCAGCAAGCAGTGCAGTTCATGTACAGTACTACGATGCCTTCGCAAGTACTCGTGCACTGCAACATACTACCAGGTAATTATTATTTAAAATAAAATAATACTACAAGTACTGACTGGCATTTGTTGAATGAACCGGGCACATTTGGACGGGAAGGCTGCTTGACATGATACCAGGTATGTATATGATGGCATTTATTTGTTTGGTGATAGCGCGTTTCCTGTGGCGTGATCAACTATAAAAATAAAACGATACAAAAAACATACTGTTACGTACCAAGGTATGTAAATCATCTGCTCTTCTACAGCAGAACATCTCAGGGGGAAGCGCGGGGGGCGCAGCCGTATTA
Source organism: Costaria costata (assembly GCA_036873775.1). Taxonomy (NCBI): domain Eukaryota; class Phaeophyceae; order Laminariales; family Agaraceae; genus Costaria; species Costaria costata. The sequence continues at coordinate 1,939 of JAYJME010005493.1, forward strand.
ATAGTGACACCGCTGTCGACGAACGCAGAGATAGAATGGCAGATAGGTCGGCTAGGTACTACTACTGCTGTACCGGTGTGTTTGTTCTTGCTTTGTTTTTCTCCCTATCTATCATATATATGCACAGGGGGGGGATCGTATCCATAGGGAGGGGGCGCGACAGCGGCAGTGCTGACACTTGACTCCGCGGTCTACGAGAGTAGTAAGCAGATGATGCAGATCGCGTGAGAACCTTCCCAGGTCAACTACTACTGTCTGTATACTGATCGATGTATAGCAGAGATAGATGGAAACCTCACCCTTGTGTGTGGTGTGTGTTTTTCACATTAAACCGTTCTTCTACTCGTTGACCTCTAGCACTACTATTGTTGCTGCTCTGTCTTCAAGTAAGTACTATTTTCTGCTGTTTGTTTTGGCCTTATTTCTTTTTCTGTTTCTTTTTTGCTTCCTCTCCGTCCTTCTTCCGGTCGGCGTCTCTCTCTTCTTGATGTCGCTTTCCTTCGTGCAGAAGTTATTATCTAGCCCTCATCAGCATGTAGTACGTACAGTACCTGTTATTCTTCTTGCATCTATTATAGATTGGTCTTGTTGCGTCGTTCGTACTCTGCCTCATTTCACGATTGATTTTGGTAATAAACTGGCGGAAAAATCACCGGTACTTTCGCTTACGAATGGCGGGCAAGTTTTGACTTTTTTAGCCGTTCGACAGAAAGCGGTATCCCCCTTTGTGGTGTGTTGCCCCTTTAGTTGGTTTGTGTGTTTTCCCTGTATACCCTCAGCGGGCGGAACAACCAAGGGTACAAGTGTTTTTTAGCGGAAGGCGGACACGTTACAATTTTTCCGCCAAGGAGACCGTACAGGTAAACCTACGCACCAGGTAGAGAGTTTCGTTTCGACTTTTCGCCGAAGAGACCTTAGGTAAACCTAGGGAATTGCATCTTCCTTCCGACAAAATTCCCAGACGGTCGGTGCTAGGGTAAGTAATTAAAATCAGGTTAAAAAAATCAACAATTTTGTCGAAGCTGGTTGGGCCAAGGCTTTTAAATCAACCATATATACTCAAACCATTTCTTCGAAGCTCGGCTAATGCCTGTAGTCTAGATACAGATATCCCTCCGAATTGTGGCGTGGTCACTGGATGTCACTCACTTTTCTTGCGCGTGGTCGAAAAATTGTAACGCGATGACAGTGAAAGTTCTGAACGACTCCTGATCAGTTGTATTGGTATTACTGTACAGTAGACGATACACGAAACGATTGTGCATTGCTCTGTGGATGTTATCAAATATTATGGGGCGTCTTCATATTTTCGAGTTATTATGTATACATTGGTGCGCGCAGCCAGAAACAAGGCTGTCGGTGGGGACGCGGGGATCATAGCGTCGCATGTACGCTACTGGCGACGATATAGAGTTGATACAAAAGGTCGGGAGGGGGACAGGGTGGAGCTGAGAAGCGGGGACCATGTCAGAACAACATGCTTCCAGGGTTATCGTAGTGGAAATAAAAAGAGTAGCAGGTACCTGGTAGACTACTGCGTCCGTTTCAGCAATGCTTATAACCCCAGTGTGGGCAGGAGCAAGAGAGTCTAAGGTGTAGTGGAAAGCGAAAACGACGCACTAGGTTGGAGCGAGTGGCTTCAATGCACACGCTCCGTCCTCACCGCGAGTGTGCACTATAATAGCAACAACAATACACAGCAGTCGCGAGTCGCAATATGGATCGCAAAAAAAAATCCAAAGCAGTCTCAATACGCACCTATTTGCGGAGAGTCAAGACCTTCGGTATTGACAAAGCTTCGGTATTGGAACAGCCTCGGTACTGGAACCGGTTCGGTATTGAACAGGTTCGGTGTTGGAACACCTTCGGTATAGCTTCGGTATTGGATTTGTTTCGGTATTGGACTCTGAAGAAGGCAGCTGTGAAGCGCCTGCACAACAAAACACATCGTACTTAGCACTGCAGCAGCAACCCATCGCCGCTTAGCACGTACCCTGGTAGGAAGTATAAGCACAAAGGGCATACCATAAATACAGTTCGAGAATTTGTTAGTTCTCCTCTTTTTTGCGGTGGATCGCCACCAATAGCCATCGCCTCAGTTTCGAACACCACCAAGCTAGCAAAACATACCGCCCCGGTGTTGATACTCCAGAGACAAGAAATACTCCTTACGCTCGACACAGCTAATCCAACATGCAATTGAACGTGGCATCTGCGAGTACCTCCCCCCCCCAAAGTGGTCTCTTCGCGGCCATCCTGAAGCCGAGCCATTGAAGCAGCGAGTTTCACGAAGCCCCCTTGGCACCAGCTGAACCACAGCCACCGAAGCAACGATCTCCACAAGGCCTCCTTGGCATCAGCTGACCCACTTGTGCCCGCAAGACCGATTGGTACATACAAATATCAACGATAAGCTCTGAGACTTGGCACCCTGAAAAAATCGAACAGTATTACAATTTGTGTAGGAGGGCCGGACACATCGAACGGCAAGCATCAAACAACAGCGTTGGGGTTACGCAGGAGTTAGGAGACCCCATTAATGTAGTATTACGGGGGGCCATAGTTAATAGGACCTACTGTAGACACAATAGGACCTACTGTAGGCACCAACACCTATGTATTTCCCCATTCTTGCGAACGATATTTGGTCCGTAGTTAATAGGACCTACTGTAGACACAATAGAACCTACTGTAGACACCAAAACCTACATATTTCCCAATTTTTGTTAACAATATTTGGTCCTATTTACTATGGCCCCCCGCAATAGTAAAATATAGTAGGCGAAGCCAAATGACTAAGGACTGCAACTATGATTGATAGAACGGCCTATTTCTGGCTATTTCTCTCCGGACATAGCGCGACATGATATTTATAGCCCTGGAACAATACCAGTAAAGAAGTATCATAGGCAAGGTGTCAGGCCAATATTGAAACAACCCTCAAGCTCAGGGGGTGTACAGCGACACGCAGTCCAAGGTTTCCGAACAACGTTCTCCGGAAAATATCGGGACATTCAGAGGAGGCTCGACAGACGGAAACATGTGGCACAAGCACACGTGTACCAGGCATGCACACGTACGAGTAAGTTCCAGGCACCACGTAAGAGCGGAGATAATTGACTGCACATTGCACATGCCCGGAATTTCTGAGGGGAGTTTACAATGGTTGACGGGCCCTGCGTACGGGACAAAGCAGACTAACCCTAACCCTAACTTCAACCCAATCAAACATCACTACGTGACCAATGAAACGCCAGTATTGGGGCTTCTGATGAAACATCAGTATTTCGGTTTCCGAATTCGCACGTAAGCGGTAAGCTCTATTGATCTCTCTGCTCGTCCTATTTCAGTCGTGGTCCCTCGCTAGTGCGGTGCATTGCCAGACACAACGTGGGACCCCGAACTATACCCGGATAGTGCAGCACTCTTTAGGACGAGGTCGCGACAACAATTGTCACCGCACACTAAGCTGAGGCCCCGCACTAAAGGGTACCGCACTAACGCGGGACCACGGCTGATCAGGATGATGATGATGATATCAGATTAGCTCATTTCTCTGAAAGCAGCCCGTGGTCACACACCAGGCTAACAAAAGCGTCCCGACGGAAGAAAACACGTACTTCGTATGGTACACAATAATACCTTCACCGCAGTACCAGTACGCAAGGGAACGATACTACGGCCTGTGGTATTACACAGTGTACCATACGATATATCACTTGCAAACCAAAAAATACCAGGAAAACATCCATGGTATGATACGAGGTAAGTACATCCGAAAACAAAAAAGTAGAAGAAAAACCAGCAAAAAAAACAACCGAAAGAAACGAGTACGAAGAAGGCAAAAATAAAAGGAAAGATAAAATAAAGGAAACCTTCATAAAAATAAAAACAGGCATACGTACGCCCAGGGCACAGATGCCGAGTCCCCAGGGGGCAAGGTTGCTGATTGCTGGTACGAACAGTCCTTCGCCCAGCTGGTAGACGAACAGAAAAACGCAACAAAAAAGACCAGACAGAAAGACAGAACGACAAGACAAAAATAAGGCAGAACGACTCTGTAGGCCACAGTTGTATTCGTAAGTCACGCACCTCGTCGGCTTGGAAGAAGACCGCCTCATTGTAGTTGCACTTCTCGCAAATGGCGTTCTTGCTTCGTTGCAATGTTGGGTCGTCTACTACGTCTGTCTGAACGATGTCCAGCTTATTCCTGGTCAGCACGGGCGATACAATAGAGTGATAGTACCATAAGCACATCGTGCATACACAACAGGGAGTTGCACTACTCGCAAATGGCGTTCTTGCTTTGTTGCAACGTAGGGTCGTCTACGACTAATACGTCTGTCTGAACGATGTCCAGCTAATTCCTGCTCAGGACGGGCGATACAATAGAGCGATAGTAACGTAAACACATCGTTCAAACAACACAACGGGGAGTTGCACTTCTCGCAAATGGCGTTCTTGCTTCGTTGCAATGTTGGCTCGTCTACTAAAGTATATCTGTCTGAATTATGTCAAGCTTATTCCTGCTCAGAACGGGCGATACGATAGTACCGTAAAACATCGTGCAAACAACACAACCGGGGGTTGCACTTCTCGCAATTGGCGTTCTTGCTTGGTTGCCATGTTGGGTCGTCTACCACGCCTGTCTGAGCGATGTCTAGCTTATTCCTGCCCAGGACGGGCGAGCATACCGTAAAACAACGCTCAAACAACACAACGGGGACTTGTCGTCAAGCGAGTTGTCGTCAAGCCGGGCCTGACACCTTGCGGGGCCAACTATCTGGGTACAGTACTAAGCTGCGCGCACAAAACACCATTTTCGATTTTCGTGAAATGCAGGAGAAAACACCAAGCCTGCGGCATGCCAACGAAGGTGCTGCGTCCAACTTCCTGCACGAACATGGCTATGGCTATGGCCATGCCCGCGTGCAAGATAGCATAGGTGTCACTATCTACAGGATTTCTTGCAGCAGGATATTGCTAGCTGCCGTCAAGTTGTGTGCCATGGTTGATCCTCGTTTCTTTCTGTTGGGACCGGGACGGCGGGCGGCGGACGCTTCAAGCATCTCGAGAGGGGTCCCTAGCTTTTTGGCGTCGTCAAAACAAGAAAATCGCACTCGCTGGTAACAGGACAAGGAAGAGGTACATCAAGAAAGAGGTACACAAACACTGCCACTGAATGCTGGTGTGAAAATACGCCACCACACGAAAAAGCAGCACAGAAAACCTATCCATCCTGATAAAGCCCCGACCTGCAACGTACCAGGGAATGAGCGACGAAAAAGGTACCCGGTATGGCCTTATTCACATTATTTCACATTGGCAGCACCGATAGCTCTAAGCCCGGCGACCACAGGAGCATTACCGAAGTATAACATAGTTCATGGGGGCTAAAAAAATGGACTTGTGCCGAGCAGTACGTTTTTTTTCCAAAATGAACAGATCCGGATAATCACGAGCGATTTCTGAAAGCTGAGGAGTGGTGGTTCGTGCTTCTCCAGCGATACTAGAGTACAGCCTCTATCGCACCAGCAAGATGCATGAGTTATCATCTCTGCGAACTGCTTTCATTTTCCCGCCATAATATCAATATTTACCGTTCCGAGGCAACACCAGATTAAGCGACGCAACGCATGACATTATCAACCACCTTATACGGGTGTTAACTAAACAGTGTGCACGCGCAGCAGCGCGAGCAGGACCAGGCTGCACCCCGTGTGGTACGAAGCCTTGCCTTGTTAGCCAGTCCGCTTCTTGTCAGCGTTTAGCCAATCAGCAGTGTCAAGCCAATCGGTGGCCGATGCTGTAAATCGTCATCTGCTTTCGTCAATTTTTCCCTCTATACTATAATCAAGTGAAGGCCCAAAAGGGCCGAGGGCGTGCATAGCAGGGCACTGCTGTGTATATACTCTGGATACTCTGGTACCTACATACCAAAACTGGTTATATTGGTCATACTCTGGGTACATATGTACTATTACGGGGGACCATAGTTAGTAGGACATACTGCAGACACAACAGGACCTACTGCAGACACCAAAACCTATATATTTCCCTATTTTTACTATTAATAACGACATTTGGTCTTTAGTTAACAGGATACTGTAGACACAATAGCACCTACTGTATACACCAAAACCTATAGATTTATCTATTCTTGCTAACAATATTTGGTCCTATTTACTACGGTCCCCCGTAATAAACGCACCCTACCATTGATATAAATATACGCATTTGAAGGTAGAGCAGTAGAGCAGCAGAGCAGTAATACTGACCCTGCGGTGGTGATGAGGTTATTCCTGTAGACGCATGATCCCGACTGCGCATCCTCCTTGTATGTACACCGACTGCACGCGTACATCAGTTTCCTCTCCGCCTTGTTCTCCTTGGGGTACATGATGTTGTTGCTGCCAGCACCGAGCAAAAACCAACAACATACCGCATATTAGACTTAAACAGCAGCACGTACATTAAATGCCAAGGGTGTGCTTAGTAGAGTATGTACTAACTATATACTTATGTACGAAACCTGATTATTTTCAGGGCTGTTCACCGGTCGGGTAAATACCTGCGGGTCAGGTCGGGTCGGGTCAATGTGACCTGACCCGACCCATGATGTTTCAAAAACCTCCTGACCCGACCCGACCCGATCCGATCCGTGAGACTTTGAACACTTCCTGTCCCGACCCCTCCCGTGAGAGTTTGCACCTCCTGACCCGTGAAGATCCCTGGTTATTTTAGTCATACTTCGGTAAATACCCGGGTAACCCCGCCCTAAATACCCTACCAGACACACCCTTGGATAAAAAGCTACCAATAAAATGGTTACTAGGTACTTGCGCTTGTATGGTATGACGCAGAGCTTCGAGTAATAGAGAGCTTCGCACGGGACGATGCGCTGCGAAACCTTAATTACCCCCCAGCTTCTACAGTCGGCGATGAACCAGCGTGGTTGGGCTTGCAGCTGACGTGCTCACAGAACATACAAAATGAATCATGTTACTGTACTGGTACTTGATACAGCAGTGTTTGCAGCAAGGGCACCGCATGTTGAAGCAACGCAAAACAAAGAACAGGCCGGATTTTCCCAAGTGGAACGCATTAGCACCAGAACCTGGAGGCGAGGAAAACAGAAGGTGCCATGCAAACAATAGCCAGGCTTTATCAGACCGAATGGAGCCACCCTTGGCAGGCTGACAGCCCTTACTCCGTGGCGCATGCTTGCCGGATGGTAGGATAGCAGCAGTGGTGGCCGAAGAATGAGGGATGTGCTGTACCAGGACTGTACGGCATTGGGTACTGTACGGCATTGGTGGCATTTCTACGATAAAACAGGGGGTATAATGTATGTACTTATATCCTCGACAGCGATGCGCCGACCTTGCCCTCGTGCGGCGATAGTATCAAAGCTTAACCTTGCGACTTTCAAACTGCACTGTTGCTATGATACTGAAAAACTGATTCCGCACTTAAGGCCAAGAAATTTGCCTCATACGTATAGTGTACGAGTATAGTGTATATATAGTGTGTGGAGTGGTCAAGGGGAAAAGCTTGCGAGATGCACTACAAAAGAGCAAAATCACATCAAACATGTAGAATAGACCGACGGCTGCAGGGTTCCACCTGTGGTTCTACTTGGTATTTCGAAGTATTTGCCCTTGCGGCAAGACAACAACCTGTCTCACAGCAGCAGCAGCAGCAGCAGCAACGTGTATGGCAACACTTGCCCGAGGCCAGAACATTAAAACGCGATACGACGCGTGCTACGATAGAGGTAGCACTTCTTGGCTTTTTTTTTGTTTCTGAATGACGGAGCTCCTTAACCCAAAAATCGCCAGGGTGTCATTCTTGTTTTGCAAAATGATTGTTTTGCATACCTAGGTCGTGGGTTTTTTAATCGGGTTGCACTTTTGGTTGACTCAAAACCAGCATGCAGGTGAAGTACAGAGCTCCTACAGTGAGGAGACTCAGAAAAAAAACGGTGCACCTCTATCGTAGCACGCCTCATACGTACAATGACGAGATACCCACGGGATGTGTGTGTGTGTTTTCGTCCCATCTTTTCTGGGCGTCAGATGTTTGAACGCACCAACCGGGGTCACACAGGGGGAA
>JAYJME010005494.1:0-10053 GCA_036873775.1 Costaria costata
CGCTTTCCACGCTAATTGCGATTTTTTCACTCTCGAGAGATTCGAACCCGCAACCTAGCCTTCAGAAGGTTTACGAGATTACCAACTGAGCCACTGGGGACGCCAGCATTTACATCCGGTCGACAGGTATTGGGTAGATACTTCGCACTCTGTTTGAGGAGCCCGGTCGGTGGGAAACGCTTTTGGCTCAAAAGTACAGCCTGTGCGGTAGCACGGATCTCAGTGAACAATGCAGTGAAAATCATTGGGGCGAACACGGACGTCTTGTCTAGTGTACGCCTGTACAATAGCGCGCCGGTTCAAAGAGTGTTAAAAAAAATCTGGGGCGAGAAAATAACGGGGGAGACTGACGTGTTTTACTCAAACGCGATGAATTATAAATGCACCTGAGCTCTACGAAGCGCGAGTTGATTTTCCCCGCCAGCGCTTCCATCCCCTGTCGATCGAACATGATCCTCTGGCAGAAGTCGGCGTAATCAATCGCCCCATCGCCGTACCTGATTGGTCGGTCAATCGGTCGTCAAGGGGGGTATCAACAGAGTTAGGTTCGTGGACGTTTTGAGTTTAACGGGAGAAAATCATAACTGGGCTGACTCTTAGCATTTGGGGAACCGTGCATCGGCAAAGCCCAAGCCGGAAGCGAGATAGGGTGGTTTCCCCCCAACTACGGTAGGTGCACATGTCCATCGCTTCTGATTTTAAAACTTTTGAGGGTTACTTCGGTTGTGAAGCGATGAGGTTTGCCATATAGAGCAACTTTGGGCATTCCGCAAGGCGTACCGCAAACGCTAAATCAGCGACTCAAACTATTAATAACGCAAATCGACGAGGAGAAAGCGAGAGCTGCAGAAACGCTGAGCCCGCTTCAACAAAATGGTTGAAATACACTTGACTTTCGAAAATACTAACCCTAACCCTAGCTCTAACCGCCTTGAAAAAATCTCGAAAAGAAGAAGAAGAAGTTGCAAGGAGGGTTTTCTTAGAGTGGACTGTCAACCATTGTGTCGAAGCTGTGCCAAGGTCGTAAGTACTACTGACTACGGATGTGCACCGCGAACGAAAATCAGCGAGGTATACTACTGATAGCGCGAATCGACGAAAAAGCGGGCGAAAACATGGTGATAAAACAAAATTAACTCTAAACCTAGACCCTAACCCCGACACACCGACCGCGTGGGAAAATTCTTGGAACAGAGACGTAACGAGGACTTAGTGTGGAACATCAACCATTTTGTCGAAGCTGGGCCAAACCGTAAACACTACTGGATAAAGCGGGCGAAAAAATGGTCGCCTATATACCTATCGAAGAGGCGTTTGATGTGGTCTGTCTCCTGTCCGGAGAGGTACACACCCAGCTGCTCCATCACCGACGAGAAATCCTCGACCGTCACCATCCCCCTTGGCAGTCATCGAAACAAAAACAACCGGAATCGTCGAAGCGAGACAATCGGTTACAGAAGACAAAAACAATTGAGGGGGTCGGCAAAGGCAGGCAGCCATTCCACACACAGTGGGTAGTACCCCGAGCTAAGAGCACTACATGGTGACAAGCTGAAACAGCGCTCCTAACATTGCTCTGCATGCGTAGTGGGCGCCCGCTAGCTTTTGTTATAGGCGGGATATGCCGATTTGACTCCCTCTTAACCCCGTTGGGCCCCCGAAAATTGCGACCTAACCAACGAAGAACGTTGGTGTTACCAACCGCCTACGAGCAGCGTGAGCGCCCAGCAGCACGGAGAGGATCATGTTGCGCCCGGGGCGTACGAGTCCTCCTAGAACTTTAACTCGGACATCAATTTGTATCATCATCATCATGTCATCCCCCAATCACGCAGTGGTGGGAGTCGCGGTAATCGTCACTTTTTAGTGTCATTTCCCCCCTCTCGAGTCCCCAAGAGGGTTAAGTCCCGAATTGTCTTGTCTTGGGGTGCGATAAATTCGAGGTACCCACTGCCAGGCCAGATTGGGTAGATGAAACAACCACATTAAGAGGTTGGCATAGGCAACAGCGACTACGTAGACACTGCCTGCTGTCATAAGGCTCAACCTTGGGTGGGTAGTTGATTGGACTAGCCTTACAAGACAAGTAGCTCAGGGGTCTCGCCTAATACCTTAACACTTGGGCTTAGGGACCTAACAACACATCTGGACGTATGCCGGTATGCATCAGAATCGGGTTATGTAGCCTGATGAGCCAAACGAATTTACCGAACAGCTTCAGTCGTGATATCGCTTGGTCACGGGGTATCTGGTACCACGGAAACAAGCTCAGTACCCCCGAGCGCCAGTTCGAAGTTTTAACATTTCAGCCGCAGTTTAATGTCCCGATGCGGAGAAACCAGCCTCAGGACTCGAGCGCGGTGAGTGAGCAACGCGCATGGTGCGGTATGAGCGCTTCTCTCTCTCTCTGAGTGCCTCCATTGAGTAGTGCGTCAACATAACCCCGTGTCGTTGCGTGAAGCTCACGACGCCCAACCCGGCGCCGTCAGATTTTACGTCGTTCAAAGGCGCCAACCGGAGCGGGAGGTTCTACAGGCGAAGTTTAAATCGACCCACCACCAACACGCCGCTCGCTCGCTGTTTGCAATCTCGGTGCGTATGTACTTCGTATTCGTACGTAGAAATGTTTCAGCAACTATCATTTAATGTGACGTGGTATGGTCTCGCCTGAGCTTCGGTTGTAGCAACAGTGCTGAGCTCGTGTGAAGGTTGGCTGGCGTCGTACCTGTTCCGAGGGTCGTGGAACTCGAATTGGCGGGAGAGGTTGAAGGAGGGCCCCCACAGCTGAGTCTTCTCAAGCACGCGCTGCCGCACCCTGGTGGCAGTTCAGGGGACCAGAAAAATAAAAAAAGGGTATGCCTTCGCCCATTCTTCTCTAAAAAGTGGGCTGAAGGCGCAAGAGCAATCAATCGCAACGGTCACCCATCAACACACGGAGAGCCACCCCAAGGTACACGGAGATATTCAGTACCTGGTACATGTTTCAAGCGATACTATTAATAGGTCGTATTTCGTGTGTGTTTGTGTGTGTTCTTCACGTTAAACCATTGTTTCTACCCGTCGACACCCAGCACACCCAGTGTCCGTGCTGATTCTTTCATCCTGGAGAGATTTCGTGCGTCGTGACAACCCTAAATTTGTTAGATAATCGATGTCGTTTTGGCGTGAACGCGGGGTGACCCTCGTCTTGATTTACAAGTCTAACCCTAACCCTAAACCTGGGCCCACCCTTTTCCCAAAAGGTACATCTGCGATCCCGAAGGGCGACAAAAAAAAACGTTACAGGGGGACCCCCCTCTCCTTTTCAAGAGGGGGGGGGGGGGGGCACCCTACCCAAATATCTTCACCTGGAAGCGACTTCCTCAAGCACGAGATCGTTGCGACCAACGCTCCCCCCACCGGGTGCCGACGACGCTTGGCCGAGTATTCCCGCGGCATAGTTCGTCGACGGTAGGACCGCGGGGGGTGGCCACACAAGCACACCGCCTCCTGCATATGGCGTCAGCAAGGGCCTGCTGCGCAGATGCTGCGCACGAAAAAAAAGTAAACCGTATGAGTAGGCAGGCAGTACGTAAGAGAAGACAATCGGAGGATGCGCTGGCTTGATATGTTGGGTGGTAGACCCATGCTATGCTATGGGGTTGCGCTTTTGAGTCCAGACGTTTATCAACCATTGTTAGGAGCTGCTCAACCATTGTAAGGCGATACGTACCCAATCGTTGTAAGGAACTACTCAACCATTGCAATGAGCTACTCAACCATTGTAAGGATCTACTCAACCACTGTAATGGGCTACGTACCCAACCATTGTAAGGAGCTACCCAGATAAGTTTGGGACCGATGTGTATTTTACATATTTATTCGTTAGGTACGAATAATACGAGTAGCCCATGGGACTACTGTGTATCGGGCTTAGATAGCTTTGCTTTTTTTCTCGAGGTGAAGGTATTCAGAGCTCCTCCTCAAGCGAAAAGAGCCTTAGCAACGTTAAGGTGCTGCTACACCTGCCGTGCGTAAAACGTGTCGGTCGTAAGAGTGGAGCGCTGCGTATGGAAGGAAGATATGTCCAACAGACTGAAAACTGTGCGCATGATAGCTATGTCTGTGAAACAACGATGTCTGTTTGTGAACTTTGACTTGCAACAGACGAGCAGTGGGAATGCCGAACGAACCCTATGCGCGATAACCACGAAGGCATGCGCCGGGGGGGGGGGAGGGAAGACACCTGTGACCACGGCTTGTCCAGGAGGTCGCTGAGGCCGTTCCTTGTTTTTTGTGCAAGTTGAGCTGGAAACTAAAAATGGCGGTCAAAAACAAAAAACCAGGAAAGTAAAAACGACGGTAAAAAAACAAAAAAAAACAGAAAGAAACAAGGACTGTCCAAAACAAAAACAGAAAAACGTATACGACAAACGGTGAGTGACAGCGATAAGATAGATGGTTGGTCACCTGTGGAGGTGGGCATTCCAACAAAAGGCGATACAACCCCTCGTAGCCCACGAGCCCGTCCGTTCGCGGCGCCAGCTTGTCGGCGACCATCTGCGTCTCGTCTTGCGTCAGCTTCGCTCCCATCATGTTCAGGGTGTGCTTGAGGCTGTCCAACGTCACCAGGCCAGACCCGGTGTCGTCGGACAGGCGGAACAGTCCGTGGTACGGTCTGTTCTTGGCGAGGGACTGCACGGTGCACCACACAAAAAAATGCCACCGTAAGGGTTTCGATTGGAAAGGCGATGCTCTATACTTTGAAGAAAATTAAACACAGCTGTGAAATCGAAACTTCCTCAAAACTCCTATTCTGTAAGCTATACTGCAGTTAAGAATACCACCTCAGGTGTGAGATCTAGAATTTTGTCGAAACTCATTTTTGCAAGCTGCGTGTGTGATAAAAAAAAAACGATCGCGCGTGTTACGGGTGGAGATGTCTTTGACCGCATGGAAGAACCACAGGTCGGTGACCCCCCTGGGTGATAAGACAGTAAGTAGTACCAGGGCGTTTTTCCACGCCTGATTTGTCGGAACAACTCTCGTCACTGGGCTGGCCTTCGGCCGGGAGCGTGACCGGCAACCTCGAATCGCGTTGCGGTTTTACCTCCAGCTCTTCTCCAAGTACCGGGGGGGTGAGTTACCCGTTGCCGCTGCAGTGTACAGAAACGCGTATCCTAGTCTAATTTCAATTAATTTGTCCCCAAAACGGGACTACCGTCCTAACCGGGTTGAACAGAACCCACGGTGGGCCTAAACCCATACACGCCCCTATTTTGACACCCCACTTTAGGTTATGATCACTACGTCCCCCCATAATAGCATGAAATATAAGGCTCGTTGTTTTTTTTTACCTGAAGTACCGCCTCCTGAATGCGGTGAAGAATCGGGTTGGTGTCTGCCGCTTTAGGCTCGTCCTCTTCCTTGGTGGGCCCGTCTGCTGCCGCTGCATCTCCCGGAGACTTGGCCTTATCAAAAACCTGGTCAGCGCCGCCCGGAAAACAGATGCGAAGAAAGTATCGAGCACGCACAGCTGGAGACAGAAGAGCCAGAGGCGGGCGCTTCGGGTGGAGCGAACGAGCCCTTATCTTTCGAATCTTCCACACCTCGAACAGACGATCATCGGTTTCCCCTTAATTATCTAGATGTTACAGAAAAGCTCTATTCCTGATCTGTATGGTCGAGCTCATGTTACCGGATGGGTGCCGTGTAATCTGCATGATCTACGACACGTTTTCTGAGTTGGAGCTGTACTATACAGATCCTGCACAAGCATCTCATAGCGCCAGGTTGGGATCTAGCTGATCTAGTTCCATGATCTAGATGATCTAGATCGCGATCTGTCCGACGTGTGGATCATTCATCTACGCATTCACCTCGGCCAAAGAAAGAGGGAAAGTCCCCTTCGCCTTGGTGTATAACGATGACCCTCCAAGAACACCGCCAGCTGGCCCTCGATATCACCGCGAATAACCGACCTTCCCTCAGGAATTACCGTTTCAAAAAGACCGCTATAGCCTTGCAGAATCGTTACCAATGATATTTTGGATGAACCATACCAGAATATTGCGCCACGTCGGACAGATCACGATCTAGATCATCTAGATCATTACCTGCCGTTATGGGATGCTGTGCAGGACCTGTACAGTACAGATGCAACCCAGGAAACATGTCCTGGGTCGTGCAGATTGTGCGGCCCCCACCCGGCAAACATGAGCTAGATCATACATATCAGGGCTCTATCTTCCCTGAAAGATCTAGATCATGATCTAGATCATGAAGGGGAAACAGATGATCTGTCCGATGTGTGAGAAACATTGTGCCCCTCTACCCCGACTACGTCCGTGCACGATTTGAGTACACCCCCCCCCCACCCACACATTCTTGCCTTTTCAAGGAATTTGACGTAGCGGATGTACCCGGTGGCTCGTGGGTCCATCCTCTCTATCAGCGCGCACGTCCCGCCGCTGCCGAGGGCGTTCTCCACCCCTGAGCGTCGCAGGAACTGGTGGAACTTGCTCTCCGGCATCTTGTCCGCGGATAGGGCACAGGGCGTATGCGCGTAGGGTTTGTACAGCAAAAGGCGTCCGTTTTTTACGTACGTTTCGCCATAGGAAGCACCGGAAAACACGAGGGGCAGACAGGGGGTAGTTGGCAAAGCGATTTGAGCACCACATATATAACAGACGAGGTATATATATATATATATATATATATACTGCGGGACATGCTGCCATTTGTTGTTTCGACAGCAACAAAGTGGCAGCATGCATGCTATTAGACATTTCCCTCCAACCGCTAACCTGTGAGGCCACCAACGGAGGCACACACATCGAACGGGGAGGGTCGATTCAGCGGGGAATATACCGACGAGGACAAGGAACGGGACGCAAACTCCAGCGGGCCGTTCGATAGAGCGGACGATCTGCTTGACAACCTGCATAGCGTCAACACCAACTAAAAATTGATCTACTGCTTGTAGCACTCCGCAATCACTAGGGCTGTCAGTCGGCTAAGCTTGACGGCTATGAATTTGTTGATTGGCGAATTAATGCAACCACCTGACTTTAGTATTTCTCGATATGAACACACTACGAGCCACAAACACACCAATCAGATACAAAAGCGCAGAAGTTCTCAAGTTTCCGCAAGGAACTTGCTGCAATATCTACGTAAGCAATTATTAATTAGTTGGCAAGTTATGGTCAGCCGAGTTACAGCCCTAGAAGTCAATGGAAATCCCGCTACTTGTACCAACGACGACGGTAAACAAAAGCAGGAGGAATGCAGGTGTACGTAACGCGTGATCGCAGTCCTTGTTGGGAACCATGTAGGCAGGTTTCGTTTAGAAACGACCAAGCCGGATAGCATCGAACAGCCCAAACACTTGCGAAGCGTGTAACGAATAAATCGAATGACAACAAACAGCCCAAACATATACGAAACGTTACGCGGGTTGACCTCGTGATGCGAAGTCGAGTTGGTGCGATTGGCTTAGGTTGTGGTCGCGTGTCTTTGAACGGACGTACCGTGTGGCACGTGTACCAGGTACGTGTTAAAACAGATCAGATTCAGCATGACATCCTTACGCAGGATGCGGGTGGAACATATTGCAAACATCTCACCTCACCAAGTTATTTGGGCGGCAAGCCGCGCGGGGAATGCTGCAAAAGCCATGATCACTGCACGACGAGGGCTACGTCGTTGATGTCAGCTACTGTCCATGGAATGATATGCAGAACAAGAACCTTGCCTGCCCCAAAGAAAACTAACCCGTCCCCAACTGACAGCTGCCTCTGTAAGGCTAAACTCTAAAGCTCTAACCCACGAATGATTTAATCAAATCAATCACCTTTCCCGAACCGTTCTTGTCCTTTCCCCGGAAGTAGTCCCGTACGCGCTGCTGCCGCTCCCCCGACGGCGCGAATTCTACCATCGCGCCGCGGGCCGCGTCCATGACTGGGTCCGGGGGGGGCTCGAACAGCCCGTCCCCGCTCCCGCTGTCGTACCCGTACCCGTTCTCCACGTCGGAACCTTTAGACGATCAAGGTGACAAAAACGGCATAAAAAGCGGAGAAATATTTAATGAAACATATTTTAGCCTTCACCAAATGCGCGAAAGCGTGATATCGTATCCTAAATATATATATATATATACTAACTCAAGACATTACTTATTAGATTTCGCCCACCCCCGCCATATTTCACCCAGAGTGGGTGGAATCGCTGACCGTCGAACCGGTCACAGTTTCTTCTTCCGTGAAATCTCTCTCCCACACGAATCGGGAGTATGGGAAACTGCCACCTTCTTAACCCGGGAAATTGTCACACGTCGGACAGATCACGATCTAGATCATCTATAGATCATCTAGATCCTAACCAGCCGCTACGAGATGTTGTGCAAGATATGTACTGTACAGATCTAACCCAGGAAACTTGTCCTAGATCATGCGGGTTATACGCCCCCCACCCGTCAGCACTGAGCTAGATTCTACCAGTGCAGATCAGGAAGATATCTTCTCTGAAATATCTAGACTTACGAAGTGGAAACCCCTTATCTGTCCGATGAGCTAGATCCTACAGCTCAGAAATATATCTGTCCTGAAATATCTACAGTAGATTGCGAAGCAGAGATCGACGACCTGTCATCTCTCCGGTGTATTGGAGAAAACTCACCGTACTCGTCTTCCTCGCTGCTGCTGCTTCCCCAGTCGTCCGAAGACCCAAAACAACCCCCGTCGGTTTCGTTTCCGCCCCAACCGTCATCGGTTCCGCCGCCTCCCCCTCTACGGCGACGATAACGATGATGCTGATGCCGATGATGTCGGCGGCGCGATGCCTTGTTCCCGCTCGACAAATAACCGTACCCGCAACCATTATTGTTGTTCTTAGAGGAGTGGTCCGCACGATACCGGTGGTGGTGTTGGTGTCGTTTTGACTGTTTGTTCCCGAAAACGGCCCCGTGCAAGAGAAAGTCGCAAAACTCGTGGTAGTCGACACTGCCGCTGAGGCCACGGTCGAAGGACCGAAAGATCCTGTCGAATCGGACGGCCGGTGCGCGGTTTTGTTTTCGTTGTTATTTCGCCGCAGTTTTGTTTCGAAAGGAGTTTTGCGCTTAGTCGAAGGTAGGTAGGGGTCGGACCAAACGGGGCAGAAAGAGAGGGAGGGGGGGTGAAAGACCGTAGACCCTGTCGATTTGGCCGGCAGGTATTTATTTCGACATTGTTTTGCGAGAGGAAATTTTGCATTTGTGTCGAAGGTAGCGTAGGGTAGGGGTCGGACCAAACAGGGGAGAGGGGACGGGGGGAGGGAGGCGTACTTATATGCTGTTTACCTTAGACATTTGGCCATTGACCACTCATTTCTTTCGAGACGGAGCACCGTTCCTACTCCTAATAGAGACACCTCCAATATTTGGGCGATCATTACGCTTTTTCCATATATTACATAAAAACGTTTTGCTTATCTTATCCCCTTCCTGTTTCGCCGTCTGTGGCCACCATCTATCTCCTAGGATAGCGATCGTTTTCTCGCTACTCCCTAGTCTGCTAAACTCCTCCATGTCACATTCGTCTAATTTCCTCATCTCCTCCTCTAACACATCCCTTTCCTCCTTGTACATTTCACATTCACTCACTATGTGAGTCCTACTCTCTATTGCTGTGCCACATGGGCACATATGTGCATCCACGTCCTCCTCCTCCCGACTACTCGTATATCTCTTTCTTCTTTCTGGTAGGTCCAGGTCCCCTACACGAAATCGCAGTTTCAGCTTTTTCGCGTAGTCCATTGGGCCATGCAAATACGTTTTCATTCCAATATCTTCCCTCAATCCCCCGTATATCTCTAAGTGTTTCTCCTCTTTCACCTTATTTCTTAGCGCTAGCCTTTCCCTTTCTGCTATCATTTCTTTTACTTCTGTCTTGTACCCCCCAAACTTCTCTATGGACAGTATCTCTTCTTGGTCTCCTCCTAAATCCTTCCATATTTTGTCGACTACGCTATCCCATCTTATTCCAGCTCGCCCTTTTTTCACTTTCTCCCATACAGCCCTATCAGCTACGGCTGGCA
>JAYJME010005495.1:0-10053 GCA_036873775.1 Costaria costata
ATATATGATGAAAAAAATGGGAGGGATAACGAAGAGGGGAAAGGAGGGAAGAGGAAGGGAGGAGAGGAAGGAAGAGACAACATGACAAAAGAGAGGGGGGGCGGGGGGGTGGGCAGAGAGAGAGAGAGGACAACGAGATAGATAGACAACGGGACTCCCTTACTCCATCAACCTGATGCACCCAACCTTGGGATCAGATTTCGACCATTTACTAGCAGTATGCAGCAGCACGTACGATATGCACGTACCCGTAAGCTGTGAGCAGTACATACGAGTAGCAACGCGAAACACAAGCAGCATCTGAGTAGAGGGTAAACCAAGGAAATGTTAGTGATGTCTCCTGCGCCAACATCAACACCATAGTGAGCCGCACCAACAGCAACAACCACAGCCAGCGCAACAACCACAACAATAACAACTACTTATCTGTTTTATCTCTCTGCTGCTTCTTCTTCTTCTTCTTCTGCTACTGCTGCTGCTGCTGTTGCTGCTATCAATACTACTGCTGCTGCTGCTGCTGCCATGATGAGACATACCAGGTACCAGGTACCTTGACATGTCGTGCGTGAACTTATTTACTCACACTTCTTCTGCTGCTTGCAAATTCACTTGAGCGATCTTCTTGTGCGGTGGTGGGGGAAACCCTGCCCGGAGTCCGAGGAAGCACCCGTCGACCAGGTCGATGTTGCTCTGCCGCAGAAAAAAAAAAGACCTTTCTGATCGGCCTAACACCTTCTTCCTGCCCCCCTCCCCGTCCTTGAGCAGGCAGGGGGCTGGTGATGGCGATAGCCCCCTCGCTAAGAAAGGGGGCGATCCACACAGCAGAGAGCAGCGAGAGATGCGGAGATTAGCAGAGCGCGATGAAGGGCGCCGCCGATCTTTACGTCGTCCTCCGGCGCTGGGAGCCGTGCAGGGCTGTCGCCCGCCGAGCAACCCGGGTGCTGGGAACCGCAAGGGTCTCTGAGTATTGAAATTGTCCGAAAGCTAGGAGCAATCCCTCTCTCGCCCTACCTTTACGAGGTACGACGTGCACACAAACAGGGAGAGAACCGAACACCTCTCGGTTTTGTGCACCAAATAATATTTTTTTTCCAGGGGTTTCAGCAAAAAATGGAAGCTTTCTGACATTGGGAGTATGGGTTTGGACAAGGAGTTCACAAGATACGCGGGCAGTTTGGTTTGGGGAAGTATAGTGTGGAATCTCCTCCACACGACACGCTGCGGCCACGCCACCCGCAATAGCTCCGCTACCTGTGGCTACCTTGGCTCCAGACGAAGTAGGTGTTGCTGCTGATATAACCTCACAGCCAGTACGTGCTGAAGGTTTTTTCGAACTTAGCTAAGAATCGACAGCTTGTCACACCAAAACAAGCACTGCTGCTGTGCGACATCAGAGCTGCTGCTGTATCGAGGGTTTTGGGTGGTGAGAGAACGAGAGGCCTTCGATCGCAAGCCAGTGCACTGAGGTGCTAGGGAGGGAGGATGGTGCGGATAGAGATCTGCTACTTCTGCTCGAGCCGCATCTACCCTGGCCACGGCATCGTCTTCGCGCGCAACGACTCCAAGGTTCGAGAGAGATAGTAGACGAACCCTGTTTTGATTTTGTTTGCTTTCGGGACATGTGGTGAAAAACAGCAGCGAACAAGTGCTGATCTCAAGGCTACGGCGTACTCGTAGGTTTACCCAGTTTAGCAGCACAGCAGCCAGCAGCACGTGAGGCTATGGATAAGAGCAACGCAAACCCACACTGAACTCGCTCCGTTGATATGTACCCGCAATAATAGCAGCAGCAGCAGCAGCAGCCTCGTGGTAGTCTGCAGGTTGCAGCAGAGCGGGGATTGCTGCCCCCCCTAGGTCCTTTCGCCCCGGTGGTACTCATAGCCGTATTATGTGTTTGTGTTCTTCTATTAATAGTACTCGTACGAACACCCTCATGGTAGTCTGGAGACGATTACACCGCATCACGCAAACCCATATATACATAACTCGATTATGTTATTAATAGTACATAATAGCCGCAGCAGCAGCCTCGTGGTAGTCTGGAGGTTACAGCAGAGCAGAGAGTGCTGCCCCCCCTCGGTTCCTCTCGCCTTGTTGGCAGCAGTATTAATAGTACTCGTAGCATCCTCATGGTAGTTTGGAGATGATTTAACCGCAGCACGCAGCACAGCACAGCAGCAGCAGCAGTACGCGAGGCTTGTGATAGAGCAACGCAAACCCACACAGAACTCGGTCCGTTGGTACATAATAACAGCAGCAGTAGCAGCGTCGTGGTAAGTCTGGAGGTTGCAGCTGGGCAGAGGGTGCTGCCCCCCCGTGGTTCCTCTCGCCCGGGTGGCAGCAGTACCTTGTTCAGGGATCTGTCTGCCCTGAACAACACATATCATTATTGGATCTGATCTATATCCGATATGTGCACTGCTGGAAATGGAACCGCCCTTTCACCGGTGTGGGATCAAAAGGTGCCAAGCGGGAAAAGGTGTACGAGTAAACACATCATGTTTTTGTGCTGGTGTCTGTGTTGACCAATACATCGGAATTATCGACTACTCGTACTGCTGTACCTGGTACTGGTTGGCGGTAATATCGACGTACTGGCATTGCTTTGACCTCTACCAGGGACCTCTCAGGCCTTGCCCTATATCCCCACTCCCACTCCCACATCCCCGAGAGCGATTATTTCCAACCTGTGCGGCTGCGGCACGTCAGTGCACAGTCCACGCGATTCGACGGTTTTCTGTTCACGCGCTCTCGGCCTCCGGCGGCTGCTGCAACTATTTTTCTGCACCGCTACAAAACTCGTACGTAAGGCTGTTTGCGAAGAACTTTGGTTGGAACCAGTTCGGCTGAGTTTGTTTTGGTCTGTTTTCCTATACAGTATAACAAATGACCCCAACTCATGGAAGCTTCCTAATAAGAGTTTACCCAACGCCAAGAACACCTAGCTAAAAGTGGCCAAAATGCCACTTTTAACCCTTTTACTACCGCTAAAAGTATCCCGCACTACGAGTACAACCATGTAGCTGTGTCCCCAAAAACCGTTTCCGGCTCTAAAGGGGTTTTAACTTAACCCCTTTCTTTGGGGCCCAGAAATATCGACCGAACCAATCATGGACGTCGGTATGTTACCAGCCGTCTACGAGCAGCGTGAGCGCCCAGCAGCACGGGCAGGATCATGTGGCGCCCGGGCCGTATAATACGACGCCGAGAATTTAACTCGGACAGACACGAACAATTTACAATTTGTATCATCCCCCAATCACACATAGTGGCCGTTTGCGGTATTCGTGTCACTTTTATAGTAGCGCCAATTTTTCCCTCTGACGTGTCCCAATAGGGTTATAATAACCCCTTTAGAGCCGGAAACGGTTTTTGGGGACAAAACTGCTTGGAAATAATGTTGGATTTTTTTTTGGATAGTGGGGTTTATAGCCACGGTGGAGATGCACCGAGCTTTTTTTCCTGAGGGTGTTAACCCTTTTGCTACCTCAAAAAGCAACCCACACTATTTCCAAGTAGTTTCGTCCCCAAAGACGGTTTCCGGCTCTAAAGGGGTTAAGTCACGTGAGGAGCTCCATATACCACACTACACACCCAAAAACTGTGTGTGTGTCTCTGTGTGTGTTTTACCTAAACTGAAAGGGCAGCCCGGTGAACAAACCCATGGACTATTATTTCTACAATGGGTATACAAACAAACCATATTGCAAAACGAGAATGACATTCCGAACCATTTTGGGTTATAGACCGGTGGCAATGGAAAGTCGATGTTTGGAAAGTCGATGTTTGCCCAAAAAAGTTTGAATTTCAAAGATACGCTCCGTAACATCTGAGTACAGCTCGCTATGGGCACGTTTCTTCAAACGAAAAGTTTGAAATTTTGCAAGATCGGCTTGAAAAAAACCCAGGCCGATCTTTGTCTCGATGCGGCGAGATTTCGAGTCCTCGACAGACGTCGATCGACAAACCGAACGACTGCGTCATGAACTCTGAACGCGGCGCGCTCGTTAGGGGCTCCGACCCACCCTAGGATCACAGTGTTCACACACTATGGCCGGTGATACGTGGCGGGCACTGACCAGGCGCCTGATAAAAAGCATTTGGCCTTAGGTGTGTAGAAAACAGTCGACAAAAGTTCTCGATCCCTCTCGGATGGCAAACAGTGGACTTTTTTTTCAGGTTTGGGAGAAGGTCGTCAGACGCCGCCGGCAAGCTCTCGCCTCCTAGACCTCGGATCCACCTAATAATTTCGAGGCCGTCATCTGCATTCGTTGGCTTTGCCCGAAACAAAGCGGGTTGGCCGTGGGTTGAGTCTGTATCGAGATCGAAGGTCTTGCGTCGAATGAGCTGATTTTTTTATCAGCGTGCTGACAATTTTCAACGAGAACAACAAGTTGTGCCGCGTAAAGAAGAAGAAAAAACAAACGTTTTTCCTCTTTTTTCCCACAGCAGCGGTACGAGAGTATCTGCAGCCTCAAAGTTTCTTCCAATTTTTTCGAAGAAAACTTTCAAACTTCGCGTTCCCATTGGCATTGGTCTTCACTCCGAAACTAAAAAATGCCCGAAAAGTGCTGCCTCTATCGTAGCACGCGCCTGGGCACCATTGTTTTGTATAGGAAACAGACCACAAGAAATCCAACCAGATTGGTTCCAACCAACTTCTCCGCCAACACCCTGTTAGTACCAAGTGCCGGCGGGGGGCCAAATGGGTATAATATCAGGTTCGGGTGGGATCAGGGTAGAGGTGTTGACCAATCAAAATGGAGATGTGATCTGTTGGACACCCCATTTCACCCTTGAACGCAAAAACACCGTGGTATCGTGTGGACTTTTACTACTCCAAAAAAGTATCTCACATTATTTCCAAGTAATTTTGTCCCCAAAAACCGTTTCCGGCTCTGAAGGGGTTAAGTGCTGCAGTACAATCCATGCGCTGTAAATGGTCGCCGTCCACACCCCACAAATGCACCATACGAGAGTGCGCCGGCCAATCTGTCTCACGAGCCACGCGGCATGTATACACGAGTTGGCACTCGCGCGTATCGCGCAGCCTGCAAAACTGACTCCATACGTAGACTACGGGTTTATTGCTCCATCAGTTTCTTCGATTTCCAATCTGGTCGATGCTCACAGCTGACAACGTATTTTTCGTGCACAAGCAGCAGTATTTTGTTACCGGTAGCAGCTTCATTTTGATTGTGGACCTGCTTACAATGCCAATATAGATATACGAGTATATATATTATTTCGCTATCATACGAGTATTGTTACTTTTTGACACTTGACACATGGTACAACTAGGGGCGTAGTTCCATCATGTTGTTTTCTGAAGCTCCTCACTGTAGGAGCTGTGTACTTCGCCTACAAACTGATTTTGACTATTACGGGGGACCATATTTAATAGGACCTACTGTAGACGCAATAGGACCTACTGTAGACACCAAAACCTGTCTGTTTCCTTATTTTTTCTAACATCATTTGGTCCACAGTTAATAGGACCTACTGTAGACACAATAAGACCTACTGTAGACACAATAATACCTACTGTAGGCACCAAAAACTATATATTTCCCTGTTTTTGCTAACAATATTTTGTCCTATTTACTATGGTCCCCCGTAATACGAGGTAAACTAAAAGTGCAACCCTATTAAAAAAAAGCCCTGGTCTAGCTTCTAGGTATGCAAAACAAATCATATTGCGAAACAAGAATGACACCCCGACAATTTTGGGTTAAGGAGCCCCCCGTCATTCAAAAAACAGAAAACGCCAAAAAGTGCAACCTCTATCGTAGCGCAAGCCCAACTATAATATTACGGGGCACCATAGTTAATAGGACCTACCTTAGACACAAATAGGAGCTACTGTAGACACCAAAACCTATATATTTCACTATTTTTGCTCACAGTATTTGGTCCATAGTTAATAGGACCTACTGTAAACACAATATAATCTACTGTAGACACCAAAACCCACATATTTCCCTATTCTTGCTAACAATATTTGGTCCTCTTTTTACTTTCGTCCCCCGTTATAGTATTTCTGCTTAATATCAAACAATAGAAAACGCGCCATTCTGAGTGTGATGTACTTGTATACAAGCCAAATATTTGTCTCTGTTGCCACGACTTTTGACACTATAATCAGGTCTTTCGGTTCAGACGTGCCGTGGGATCAAACAAACAACCAGCCTAAATGCGTCATTCTGATTTTGGATCTAGTTTTTTACGAGCCAAAAGTCAAATGTTTTATCTTGTTTTTTATGTTGTTTCTTTTGTTTAAATATTAATCAGGTGTTTCGGTTCTGCCGGTCAAAATGCCACCGAAACTTCACGAGAAAGAGGAACCCCCGGAAGTCGAAGTGGACGAAGGCGTTCCGAAGAGCGGCGGGCAAGGAGATGACGGTGGTGAGTGGTCCGGAGGTAGTGGTGGTGTTGGTGTTGGTGGTGTTGGTTGGTGTGGTGGTGTTGGTGGTGGTGGTAGTGGGATTAGTTGTGGTGGTGGTTGTTTTTGATTATGGTGGCGGTGTTGGTGTTGTTGGTGTTGGTGGTGTTGATGGCGTTTGTGTTGGTGCTGGTGTTGCTGTTGTTGTTGTCGTTGTTGTTGTTGGTGGTGGTGGTGGTGGTGGTGGTGGTGGTGGTTGTCGTTGTAGTGGAAGGTGGAAGGTGGAGATTATACCGAGGATTTCAGCATTGACCGTCGCAGATGTACCTACGCGTAATAATACCATGCTGTGCGCCTGTCGTACTCCTTGCTTGTGCTTGAATTTCAGACACTAGCACTGTTAACTTTGTGATCTCCTGGCTCAGCAGGGTGGTTCGTGTGGGGCCGATGCTGCTAACCTAATATGTTTGTGTTTCGGGATCCCCCCCTCTGGGGTCTCGAAGCGCTCAATATGTATACGGCTTGGCACGGGCGTGATTTTATTGTCTCGGCCAGGTAGATACTTAGTACTTCGCCTATATGGGTTGCTGTTATTTCCAGGACATGTTGTTGTTCTATTATGTTTGACTCGTCGCCATGAATACAAATGTTGTCCGTGGTCACCAGAGACAAGGCTCCAATGAGCTCTGGGGTGGGGGTGAGTCGTCGCCACGATCCAGTCCATGGTCATTAGAGACAAACTCCAACAGACCTCGGGGGTGGAAGAAAAACCCCAAGAGGGAAAGAACAAAATAATGCACCTTAACTGAAGCAATATCGTACACCTTAGACAAAAAAAAACATATATTAAATAGTATGAGATGATAAAGTTTACCTGGGTTCCATCCAACCTGTGTTCGTGTTTTGTGTGTGTGTGTCTTGCGGGACAGGACACAACATTCGACTTCGAGAAGCGGCGGAATAGGCCGGTGAAGTACGACCGGGAGGCGATGGGGAAGACGCTACTGGCCATGAAGAAGGTGACTTACAAAAAACACACGCACATTTGTCAACCTCCCACCACCATAAATATCAGTAGAATGTAATATACCACTTCTTCGAGCAACTGGTTGTGCCTTCTCATAGTGCCGGAACCACACCATGGCGAAACTCCCCTTTACGCATTTCGACTCTTAGTCCCACTTGATACTTGGTATATACTACAACAGCGGTGGGAATGTAGGCTATATAGACAAGAAACAACCCTTGTTGCCCACGAAGGTTTTTTTTTTTTTTTTTTTGTAGACAAGAAATAACCCTTGTTGCCCCGCCCACGAGGTTTTTTTTTTCTTCTTTTCGTTTTTTCGTTTTTTGTTTGGGTCATAAATGCTGGAATCACATTCCGGCCAATTTCTCCGTTGCTCGCTTCTACACTTGACCTATTTATCGACTAATTCCAAGTTGTTTTTGTGCTCAAGATAAGACTGCAGTCCTAACGGGGTGACTGTACTCCCATACAGTACGCGACTCCTACTTTGGCTAAGGCTCGTGGCTTTAACTCCTTCAGAGCCGGAAACGGTTTTTGGGAACAAAACTACTTGGGAATAGTGTGGGACACTTTTTTGGGGTAGGAGAAGGGTTAAAGTGTGATCTATATCTCAACGTTGACCATATGCTCTAAAAAGGCTATTGCGCGAAGTATAGGGTTTAGAGTGGCGTTCCTCGCTGAGGACAAAATGCTTGTAATAGCTGTAAATTCTTAAGTTTTGAAAAAAAAAACTCGGCCTGAAATTGTGACTCCCAAATTCGTAACGCATGTCGCGTACTGTATAGTAGTGGTGGGAGTACGCAGAAGGGAGGAGGCTCGTTGTATGGTACGACGCATGCTACGATAGAGGTTTGCACTTTTTGGCTTTTTTGTTTCTGATTGACGGGGCTCCTCAACCCAAAATTGTCCGAATGTTATTCTTGTTTAGCAATATATATATATTTTTCACGCCTGGTCCACGGGTTTGCTCATCGGGCTGCCCCGTTCCAATTTACTCAAAATCATTTTCGTTTCGGGTGTGATTTGGAGTTCCTAAAGTGAAGAGCCTCAGAAACAAAAGGGGGCGCCTCTATTGTGGCATGGGTCGTATCCCAGGCATGCTGGTAGAGGAGTAGGTAGCGGTGGGAATGTGTAGAAGGAAGGAGGCTCGTTGCGTGTCTTAACCGTGGAGGGTATGGGAGCCCTCTACATGCAGCGCGGCGCTGCACCCGCATTCGTGCAGTGCAGCCGGGTCAATTTCCAATCTTGCACGTCGGCATTACGATTATCGACTCGTACGGTACGTGTGTCGTTGTTTTGTCTTTCTTCATTCTTTTTTGTTCTTGTTGTTGTGTACTCCTGCCTGCCTGCCTGCCTGCCTCAATACACGAACGTACGCACGATTGAACTGTCACCCAGGTGAAAGAGGTGCAGGCGAAGCGAGAGCAGCGGTTCTTCGAGAACAGACACCGCGGGGCGCTGGCGAAGGAGAAGGCTTCCATCAAGGCCGAGATCGCGGACAACATCGAGCTCCTCGCCCCCGCCGCAGCGACGGACAGGGAGAAGACGCTTACGGCCCTCTCGGACAAGTCCAAGCAGGTACGTAGGAATCCCTTTTTCATGTGTTGTTTGATATACTACATGCTAGGGATATGTTGTTTAACTATTCGTTTATACCTGGTATTGTTTTATACCTGGTATTTTATTTTATGTGTCTAGGTACAAAATTGACTTTGGGGGGCCTTCGGCATTTGTTTCTCTTCCCCCCGCGGGTACTTTCTGGTGCTCTCTCTGTAGTCTGGTAAACCCCCGATCGAAGTATCATAGTACTCACGTTTTTTTTTTTGCACAAAAGAGATACTTGTACTAGGTATAAGTGTGGGTCAAAATCTTCGATCTCACGGGTGGTGTGTGTGTTAACGCTATTGTTGCATATAGAACGCTGTAAGTCAAATAGGACCGAATAGCGAATACATAGGGGGGATGCTTGGGTTTTATGTTTTTGTGGCGGCGTTCTCGTTCTGGGGTTGATGGGTTTGTACCAGTACCAGGTTTGTTTTTGTAGTATCTTTGGAGGCGTGGTCTTGTATTACGTGGGACGATAGTAAATAGGGCTACCTATTGTTTGCAAAAATAGGAATATATATAGTTTTTGGTTCCTACAGTAGGTTCTATTGTGTCTATAGTAGGTTCTATTGTGTCTACAGTAGGTCCTATTAACTACGGACGAAGTATTGTTAGCAGAAATAGGGAAATATCTAGGTTTTGGTGTCTACAGTAGGTCCTATCGTGTCTACAGTCGGTCCTATTAGCCGTGGTCCCCCGTAAGATAGTAAATAGAGTTTGAAGACCCCTTTTACGACGCCCAATCTTTTGCATACAGTGTATTATACGGTAAAAATCAGCATGTGCTGTTGTTGTGGGGGGTGTACTCAATTGGTGCACGATGGCCGCGGTTGGGGGCCAAACATTTTTGGGCCCATTTGACTCCTTTGTAGTGTCCTTACAGTACAGTACTTGGATATTTTTTCTGCCGTTTCTGAGTGTGCTTCCCAAAACGGTTGCTTTTTGTTTTCAACGTAAAGCTATTTAGTAAAATAGTCAACAGTAGTTGATGCCACCGTTAGTGAACATTAAAGCTAATAACTAA
Source organism: Costaria costata (assembly GCA_036873775.1). Classification (NCBI taxonomy): domain Eukaryota; class Phaeophyceae; order Laminariales; family Agaraceae; genus Costaria; species Costaria costata. The sequence continues at coordinate 10,039 of JAYJME010005495.1, forward strand.
TACATAAAGAAACAC
>JAYJME010005496.1:0-10052 GCA_036873775.1 Costaria costata
CCCCCCCCCCCCCCCCCCCCCCCCCCCCACTCAGGTGTCGCGTGCCGTAGTGGTTTGACCATAGACTACGAGCCCCTTTCGAGGCGGAGCACCGTGCCTACGCCTAATAGAGACACCTCCAACATTTGGGCGTTGGGCGTGGGGGAGGTACCGTTAAGATGACAATCACCAAGGCGTCGGCCAGCCACGTCCGTTCTATTTTTTTTTACTTTTCCGGATGCGGGGTTGAGCTAAGACGAACGCGTACAGCACTATTTCATATTACTGAAGCTGTAGCGGAGTTCGGAGTGCGCGACGCACTTGAAAACTTCGAACGCAACGACGGTTTCGTCAGGCTAAAAACAGTTTAAAAGTTACGCAATATCAGGAACAGAACTGAACTGCGCAAAAAAACAGAAGTCAAAACCGGGGGAAAAAAAAGCAGAAAAAAAAAACAGGCTTGCCGCCGCGCGATCGTTGCAAGGGTAAAGGTCACCCTTCGAACCCCCACAAAGACAGCACAAGACAAGAAGAAAAATGCAAAAAAAACAGTTAGACACAAAAAAAAGGCAACAGATACGAGGGGAAAAAAAAAAAAAAAAAAAGGCACAGGGAAAAAAGCCGACACAAACAAATGCAACCGGAACGAAGGCACAAAAACAAACGCCGTCTTAAAAGGCACAAGAAAACGAAAAGCAAATACCGGCACGATTAAAAAACACCCATAAAGGCACGAACAAGACAGACACAAATAAAAGTTACAAAACAACAAAATCACCCAAAAATGCACCAAAAAACGAAAAAAAAAAGGCACAAAAAAGAACACACGCCAAAAACGAACAAAAGCGGCAAAAAACGCATCAAAATGAAAAAAAATGCCGGATTGAAGAGCGTCCAAAAACAAGCTTTAATACTGCGCTGTACAGAAACACATTTCCTACACTAATTTCAAGTAATGTGTGCCCAAAACGGGACTGCGGCCTTAAAAGGGGTCAAGAGGGGCCAAATTCACTTTGTCACGCCTTGCGACGCCTATACCAAAACCTGTATCACACCCAATCTCACCGTCACCAACACCACCAACTAAACCGTACCATTTTTGAAGACCACCCTTCGCGCTTGGTGCCGGCATTGTAGGGATGCAAGGGTCTATGGTCATACGACTACGGCCAGGCATGACAATGAGTACACCCCCCCCACCCACACCCATACGGGACATAGAGCGGCACGGCGATAAGCTTCGAACTTGGTGCATATGCAATGCCTGCCCAGTCGGTGAAAACCGACGTGCTTCGTCCCGGCATAGTAGGGATGCGAGGGTCTATGGCCATACGACTACGGTCATGCATGACAACGAACACACACCTCCCACACACACACAGGAGATAGAGCGGAGATAAGAGCTACCTGGTACGTAAGAGAGTAAAACGGGTCTGTTCCTAGGGGCTCTTCAGCCCGGTACCCCACTGTACCAGTACCTACTATTACGGGGGACCATAGTAAATAGGACCAACTATTGTTAGCAAAAATAGGGAAATGTATAGGTTTTGGTGTCTACAGTAGGTTCTATTGTGTCTACGACAGTAGGTCCTATTAACTATGGATCAAATACTGTTAGCAAAAATAGGGAAATACATTGGTTTTGGTGTCTGCAGTAGGTCCTATTAACTATGGTCCCCCGTAATAATATTTCTGTTAGGTACACCATGACTGGCGTCAAGGGCAAAACGTGCAGCATATCGGAGAGACCAGACACCCCCATTCATGATCTGTGTCGATCAGGGCACACACAGATCCCTGGTCTATATGACCACCTGCATGACCTTAGGTCATGTCGCCGTGGGTGGAGCCGTATAATCTGCATCGTCTAACACTCTGGGCATGAGCAGCATCACACAGATCCTGCACAGCATATTACATCATAACGACAGACACAGGATCTACTGTCAACAGTAGATGATCCATCGTAGATCGTGATCTGTCCTATATATGAAAACGTGCAAGCGCAGCTCTCACCTTGGCCAATTCTTCAAGCCTTTGCAGCACGGAACTGTGAGATCCCCCGTTTGTCGCCACCGCAGGTGTTGGCAACTCCCTCGCCGTTCCCACCGAGGTCTCCGGCGCGGGGTCGGTAGAATTTTTCGAAAATGCCTGCGTCACAATAACCGTTCGCCGACCAAGAAAAAAAAAATGTGAGTACGTGTGGGGTACTGTATCATATCTTCAGAAAAAAAAAAAAAAACGTCAGCCGTGACATCGAGGCGTTCGTCGAACCTCAGCTGTAGGTTGAATCCAAACCATCTTACTCCCAACGCGGCGAAACTCTAGTTTCTTGCCATTCCGGTGTGCTTTGCAATAGATAGTTCCTTTCAAAGGACCCCGTGACCAGAGAGAATGGCATACCGGTACAAGAAACATCAGATTTCTGCAACAATGTTGCCCACCACTGACTACAAGGTACGATACGTACCGGCACCAACTCTGATGTAAGACGCTGGTAGAAGGGGCCTCCAATCCTGAACGCGCTTACACAGGGTCCCCTTAAAACCCCTTGAGAGCCGGAAAAGGTTTTTGGGGACAAAACTACTTGGAAATAGTGTGGGATACTTGTTTCCGGTAGAAAAAGGGTTTAAGACGGCCTGTCTACACTAGGCTACCTACTACTGTACTCCAGTGTTAATAGGGTCCCTTAAAACGACCTACCTACCGTACTACAGTATTAATACGGTCCCTTAAAGACGGGCTACCTACTGTACTAGGGTCCCTTAAAACGGCCTACCTATTGTACCAGGGGTCTCCTTAAAACGGGTTACGTACTGGACTATTACGGGGGACCATAGTTAATAGGACCTACTGTAGACACAATAGGACCTACTTAAGACACAAACACCTGTATATTTCCCTATTTGTACTAACAATATTTGGTCCTATCTAATATGGTCCCCCGTAATAGGGTCCCTTAAAACGGGCCACTTACTGAACTAGGGTCCCTTAAAATGGCCCACCTTGTGTACTACGGACCTTCAAAACGGCCCACCTACTGTTCCTAGGGTACCTTAACCCCTTTAGAGCCGGAAACGGCTTTTGGGGACAAAAATACTTGGAAATAGTGTGGGATCAGTTTTCCGGTGGTGAAAGGGTTAACCCTTGTGTCACTGCCAAAGCGTATCTCACGCTAATTCCAAGTATTTTGAGCCCAAAAACACGGGTGCAGTTTTAAAGGAGTTACTTCTTAATATAACCCTTTTACCAACCCAAAAAAGTATCCCACACTATTTCCAAGTAGTTTGTCCCCAAAAACCGTTTTCGGCTCTAAAGCGGTTCAAAGGGGCTGGCTACTTATGACTTACCTTAGTCCACATCTTCTGCGCCTTTTTGGTCTGACTCGCCAAACGCCGAGTCGCCTTCTCGAGTTCATTGTTGATCTCGTTGCGAAGCTTCGCAAGCGAGGCAGGCTTGGACAGCTGCAACAGCAACAACAACAGCAACAGCAACAACAACAGCAACAGCAACAACAACAACAACAGAAAAAACAGCAACATAAGCAAAACAAATAGCAGAAGCAGAAGCAGCAACAACAGCGCCAGCAAACGCAGCAGCAGCAGCAGCAAACGTCAGTGGCCGAAACAGCAGCAAAAGCAGAAACAGCAGCACTCGAGGCAACCAACGGACCAACCAACGAACCAATCAATTAATCAATCAAAACAACCGACCAATCAGAACCCACGATGCACCCAAGAACCATATACTTCGTACATATACACCCCTATTTTTCAGCAGAGCTTACCACTTATTCGAGAAAATGGTTGTCATACACTGTTTGCGAGACAAAGGGCTTATTGCTGACTAATGGTTGACTGTGTCTGATTGGCTTAGGGTTAGGGTTAGTGTTAGTTCTATTTGTCTCTTACACAGGGTGCGTCAACCATTTTCTCGAACAAGCGGTAAGCTACCCTCCTATTTTTTCCAGTGGAGCTCACCATTTTTTCAAGAAAAAGGTTGTCACACACACCATTTCCTAGACAAAGCGACAAAATACAACCAATGGATGATTTAGGTCTGATTGGCTTAATTAGGGGTAGGCTTAGTTCTATATGTCTCGTACACAGGGGATATCAACCATTTTCTCGAATAACGAATAAGTGGTAAGCTATTATACCCTTATTTTTTCTACGAGGGCATATTTGGTTCCGATTACTACTGTACCACTATGAAGGACCGTTTACTGTAGTACTGATATTAATGAATGAAAACACGTTCCTTATATTTCCGCCCAGAGTGGTACGAAGTATACAATCAACCAGTGAACCAACAAACTAAAAAAAATGGCATCCATACCTTGCTTCCCTTCTTGAGGCACGCGACGGCCTGGTCGTTCTCGCTCTGGTAGAGACACGCCTTTCCCCCCAAGAACAAACCCTTGCACCACCACTGCCCCAGAATCGTGGTTTCCCCCACCCCCCTCGCCTTTAACGCCTTCATGACCATACCATCCCTGTTGCGATCCAATGCGGCGCAGAGGGTGTCCACCTGTTTTCGGTTCCGATAGGGACGCGGTGAGAAGATCAGCGAGATATGATCTTTTGTGATGTGCGATATTATATGATAGTCGAAACGATATGATATGATACGATATGATACGATATAATATGATAATATATGATATTGCATGATATGGCACCTCTTTCGGTCCCGATGGGGGATGTAAGAAGATCAGTGAAAAACGTATGATATCTTGTGATATTAATATGAAATTATATTTATAAGTATGTATCTATCACATACCTGGTATGAAATTATGTTATACTGGTACGAAATTAAATGATAACAGTATGCAACTATGTGATATGAAATGATATGACATGACAGACGATGTAATATGGTATTATAGAAGATATCATTTGATATGCGATGTGATATGATATGCGATGTGACATGATATGCGATATTATATGATAGACGATTTCATGTCGTATAATGGGGGGTTGCTGTATGATCGCACAATACTGATACCAGTAACAATGACTCCAAAGCATCCGCCTTTCAAGTCACAACCAAACCCACGGGGACCACACTGGTAGACCCTACGGCAAACCAACCACGATTTCCGCCCCCCATGTCTCAGGAAGAAAAAAAATAGTACAAAACAGGGCCACACAAAACGAAGGCGAGGCGAGGCAAGGCAAGACAAGGCAAGGCAAGGCAGGGCAAGGCAAGGCAAGGCAAGGCAAGGCAAGGCAAGACAAGGCAGGGCAAGGCAAGGCAAGGCAGGGCAAGGCAAGGCAAGTCAAGGCAAGACAAGACAAGGCAAGAAAAAAGCCAAGCCAAGGCCATCCAGCTAGGACGAAGGGATAGCCGCGAGGCTGGCTCACGTTCTCGGAGAGAAGCCTAGCGTCCCCGTAGTTCTTCAGCTTGATGTAGCAAGTCGCGGCGTTGTTGTGGCACGGAATCATCACCTCCAAAGCTCTCGCGTTCTGCTCGTTGCTCTTGAACTCGGCCGTCTTGATAATACCGATCGCCTTCATGTACCTGGCCAAGCGAAGAAGAGCATATACAGGTACAGCAGTACATACGTAGTGATACTTTGTTACCCGCAAAAAATACCACATATCGTCTTCTAAAACAAGTCAATTAAACAATTCATACTAACTCGAAGGCATGAATTAATTGATTTAACCCAACCCACCCTCAAATAAAGATGAGTACTAACCACGCAACTGGTCGAACTCACAGCCGTCGTATTTTTAACAATTTTGTAAAATATCGTCTCCCTCGAACACGAAAATAAATTAATGTCTTGAACTATTAATATTAATAGTATGACATGGATTCATTAAATTGATTAAATAGAACAATCCCATCACTTAGTATGGATTGATTAAACTGATTGAATTGAACAGTACCATAACTTCGTATATACTGGTGCTTCGTATCTCCCCCATTCGTAAAATAAATCAAGTATCATTCGAACATCGCACCACATGGCCCCAACATCTCCCTCGATTACAGTCAGTGCAATTACCAATAAATTTCATCCACCCCAATCATTATCGTGCTAAGCTGCGCGAAAAAACAACATTTGATCCGGAAAGGACCGCCATCTGCTCAATATCCGTCGGTGCGGCTGGGAGGTCTTATACCGGGCTAAACTCTTCACGAGATCATATAAAACCCGCAGTACGCGCAATCGAAGTGATGGAAGCACAGCTTTTGCAAAAAGCTGCGTTTCACAGCTAAACTTTTTTTTTTTTTTTTTTAAGATGCAAGCGCACAGCGAGAGTCAGAGAAAGCTGTGCATGAATGGCATTTTACATTTTACCCTCTGGAAGGCTTGCCAACGGCAAAGGCAAAGGCCCACGACAAGGAAAGGCGATCGCTTTCGGGGCGCTTGGGGCGTTGGAGTCGAGCAATACCAGTACCAGTTACTTGGTACCTGGTGTAATATTACCAGGTACGCATAAAATAGTACCCCCACGCTGTTGCCACTCTCGCCATAAATGTAAGAACCGTCGGCTTATTAATGTGAGTACCAAATGGTCCTTATATTATAGTCCAGAGTAATATCATACCAGGTACAACCGCATCACAGGGACGACGAGGAGAGGTGCGAGGTGCTTTTGCGTGGGGGGGGGGGGGAGTAGCTAACCTTTCCGCAGCCTGCTGGTACCCCGCGGCCTTGAAGAGCTTGCCCCCCTGTTCCTTCAACCATAGTGCCATCTGAAGTCGCTCCAGCTCTGTAGCGGAAACAACCGAGACATATTATACCAGGTATAATTAAAAAAAGTGGTACATAAGTATATAGCAAAAACAGAAACAAAAATAAATAAATAAAAACCAGAGGAATAAATAAATAAAAACCAGAGGAATAATAAAAAAAACACACACAAAATAAAATCAGAAAAAAACCAGAACAAAAGCAGGGAAGAAAAACACAAGAGAAAATCAGAAAAAAAACACAAAAGAAAATCAGAAAGACCAGAAGAAAACACCAGGAGAGAAAATCATCCTAGAGAGCCAGCGCCGATGAGAGCGCGACACGATCTGGCCCCTGCATCGGATGCTTTTAACAGTAGGAGGGGATCGAGCCACATCGTGTACAATTGGTGTAACAACATAAACATATACGAAGTATCTACTGCAGTACATTTACTAATGGCAGGTCTACATGCAGTAAATCTAGGGACAGTAGGTCTAGAGACAGTAGGTTCAGAGACAGTAGGTCTAGAGACATAGGTCTAGAGACAGTACCATTTTATACTTAAACTAGTAGGGCTGTGAGTTGGCTGACCATAAGACGCCGAGTATTAATGGCTATTACTCGAGCTAGGGTGTAACAACATATATCTACTGCAGTACACTTATTATTGGCAGGTCTACATACAGTAAATCTAGAGACAGTACGTTTAGAGACAGCAGGTCTAGAGACAGTAGGTCTAGAGACAGTACCATTTCATACTGAAACTGCAGTAGAAGGGCTGTGAGTTGGCTGGCCATAAGACGGTGCTCTAGACAGTAAAAACACCCGCGCCAGATAATCCTGCGAAGTTCCGCGTCTTTGCGTGTGACTGGCGCGTTTGTGTTGTGGCTCGACGTGTGTTCAAAAAAAAAAAAAAAGAAGTCATTTACCGGGTGTTTTGCTTACTTTCACCACCCAACTACAGCTGTAGTATAACAATAACCAGCCGCGAAGTCCAGCCAACCCACAGCCCCAGGCATCGAGAGCAACGATATATCAAATTTACAATCCACGGACTGCAGCTCCTAACTGCAGTCGACACGGTATTCCGCTAACCCTAACCCCCAACCCTATCATTGTGCACCTACTAAGTGCGAGCAGGGTGCCAAACGGGATCAGGCCAAGGGGGGGATCATGATATAGAGGTGCTGACCAACAAAAATGGAGGTGTCGTCTATTGACCACCCTGTTTCAACCCTAGAACACAAAAACACTACAGTTCGTATAGCTGTCGTTTTTTTCTTTAATTTTTAGTGTATTAGGGTGTGGACTGTGTGCTGCAGTCCAAAGGTTGTAATTAGGCGCCGTCCTAGGACTCAATGTAGGGCACACCCTGCTTCACACAATAATAATATTACTCTGGTCAGTTTCTTAACCCCATCAAGATAGCAGTCCCGTTTTGATACCAAATTACTTAAAATTTTAATCAGGTTCTTGCTTCTGTACAGTGCACTATTGATACTAAAATGGTTAATTGGTGTCGCGTACAGCGTGCAAGGAGGCGGTTTTACCCAGGGCGACTGGGACATGGTGCCCACGCTCAAGGTCGGGTGGTGTATAACCTACCCGTACACCACTCTGTCCGGAAATATAAAGGCCATTCTGGGATCAATATGAATGCCACAACGGTCCTTATATTGGCGGTCAGATTGGTATGTACAGCTTACCAACGACGGGTCGCCCACCAGCAGAAACTGGTTAGCGTAACTGCTACGACTGTGAGTTGGCTGGACTTGACTCGCTAGATATTAGACGTACGTAAGCCAACCAACTACAGCAGTGGGGCCTATATACGGCGGTAGAGTGCGGCAGGAGTTTGGCCGCCCTATATTGAGAGGCCGCCCTATTCGTACAGCCTAGGCGGTTGTATTCAGAGTTACCGTCGTGCCAATTGATTTCAACCGCCCTACTGGTCTATCGAGTTGCCGCCTTATTCTGGCCGCATTATATAGGCCCCCATACTGCTGTAATTGATGTCTTTGTTATTAGTTGGATGGCGACGTAAGCCAACTACATAACTCAACTTAATCGTTTGATTTAACGTGCCAGGTAGATGCAAATACGCAGACATTCCGCTGTTTACCGCGCGCAACCAACTGTAGTATCATACCTAGCCAACAAATGAATAGCCGGCGCCTTTTCGTCAGCCAACTCACAGGCCTAACAAGCGCCCGTATCTGCCCCCCCCCCCCCATCGTAACGTCGGCGACTGCTGTAGCACGGGATAAGTACAGGCATGTGCTCCTTCCTCCGACCACCACAGCAAACGCGAAGCAAAAAACAACGAAAAAAAAAAGAAACAGAAAGGTGCTACCGGTACTGGGTACTGCTGTGTTGATATATAGGTGCTGTAAAAGCACATTCAACTAATCAACAGCAGTTTCAACGCTTACAGCGACTTTCAAACGCAGCTGCAGCTGTCATACGGTTTTAATTCCAGCTATATACAGATATGATACATCTACGGTTACAGCTACAGTTACAATTACAGCTACACAGTGGCAGCTACAGTCACAGTCAGTCACAATTACAGTTACAAGTACCGTTACACAACAGTGGCAGCTACAGTCACAGCCAGTCACAGTTACAGTTACAATTACAGTTACACAGTGGCAGCTACAGTCACAGTCAGTCAGTCACAGTTACAATTACAGTTACACAATAGTTACAGTTACAGATACAACTACAGTTACACAGTAGCTACAGTTACAGTTACAGTTACAGATAGATATACAGATACAGCTGCGTTACAGTTACAGTCACGGATTTAGTTACACGTACAGCCACAGCTGCAGTTGCAGTGATACAGTTACAATTACACTTACTATTACAGTTGCAGTTACAGTAACATCTACGGCAGTTACAGTTACAGTTACAGCTGCAGCTACGGTCACAATTCCAGAGTGCTCCTCTCACCGGGCATCTTGTAGTACACCGTCGGCACCACCTTGACGGCATCCCTCCTCACGTAGAAGCGAGGCCTCTGCTCGCCAGCCAACTCCCACCCCAGGGCCCACACCTCCAGCATCCCATCTTCCCGCACGACGCGCACGTGGCCCCTCCCCATGAACAGCTCCACCAAATCTCCGACCTTAGCCTCCACCGGCTTCTCGACCTTCTCCGGCGCGGGTTTCTACAGCAGTGAAAGACAAAAATAGCGCACATCCATATGGGTAGGGTCGGGTCGGGTCGGGTCGGGTCGGGTCTGGTTGGGTCGAGAAGTTTTCCAATCTCACGGGTCGGGTTGGGTCGGGACATAATCAAATCTCATGGGTCGGGTTGGGAGATTTTCAAGGCTCATGGGTCGGGGCGGGCCGGGTCAGGAGATTTTTGAAAT
>JAYJME010005497.1:0-10051 GCA_036873775.1 Costaria costata
ACACCAAAACCAATATATTTCCCTATTTTTGCTAACAATATTTGGTCCTATTTACTATGGTCCCCCGTAATAGTGATTAGTCGTCGTGCAATCAGGCTCTCTCTCTATCTCTCTCCAACCCTCCAAAATAAGCCGTGAAGCCAAGATAGTCGGAGATTTGGCACCGCCGTAACTAACTACGTAGTATCCACAGTACCTTGCCAACTAGTACCTAGCGGGCGACTTTACGACTTTCAGCAATCCAGCTCACAGCTCTATTAAGAGTGGCGACATGAACGTTTGTGGTGATTTCGAGAGTAAGATTGATGACAGCAAATTACAATGACAGCGTCGGCCATTGCTTGGCTGGAAAATGATATTCGTGAGGCCCGAACCACAACGCAATGAGTCGAGCCCCAAACCTACTCACTATGTTACATGATCACATTACTATCGTACTCGTACACGGTTCACAAGACGAAGCATTATCAATTGCTTCGTTGTTACATCTGTGCTTCAAAAGCGTCAAATCGTCCCTCGGCTGAGGAGTCCGTGGGGCAAGCCCTCGTCTACTTCGTGCAATCCTACCACGGAACCAGCTACAAACATACACAATCCCGGCCTCAGGCTTCGAGAGAGCAGTGAGGTCGAGAGGTCGATAGCAGTTTCAATACGTTGATTCTGCCCAAATAATGCATATAAGCCCCTCGATTCGGTTAGGCAATACGGTATGTTGGCTGCGTACTCCGTACACGTATATAGCCACGAACTTGGCAGAGGTATCAAGGAAATCTACATGGTTTGTGCTATTCCACCATATGCCATATTTCATTACAGGACCACGAGTAAGGACCACAATGTTCAGGTATAACAGTAGTCTGTTGGGCCATGGGGAAGTTCCACTTTTCTTCAAAAAGGCTTATTACTGTGGGCCCGGTGAGATTCGAACTCCCCACCTCAAACCCATGTCCTGCCGATGACGCCATATGTTGAGGCATTAGTCTGTTGGGCCTGCTCGTAAAAAGGTTAACCAATCGCCTACCCGAACTATGATTTATAACACCAAGCTAACAAGAAACACGGGAATCACGTCCTGGGGGACGCTAAGGAATTTGGAATAGGTAATCATGCTCGGCGCGACAAGCCCCATCCCACCAGGAATACTATATCGCGTATGATGCACATTTGCTAAGGGTTGCTTGGTGTCAAAATATGGTTTCCAGCACAGATTGGGTTACACTGTACACCGTACATGTATCCTTCATAACAGGAATACGATTGATCGCCTATGATCAATATCGGCTCCCTCCGACAAGGAAACTTTTACGGGGGACAATAGCTAACAGGACCTACTGCAGACACCATAGGACCTACTGTAGACACCAAAACCTATACATTTCCTTATTTTTGCTAACAAAGATTGGGTCCCTAGTTAATAGCACCTACTGTAGACACAATAGAACCTACTGTAAACAACAAAACCTATATATTTCCCTATTTTAGCTAACAATATTTGGTCATATTTACCATGGTCCCCCGTAATAATTCATGTCCTTGAAATGCTGTAGTATGTTTAGTTAAATCTCCTCGAAACCAAAAACCTTTACCCTCGAACATAACAAAAACTATGCTCTAGAACAGGAAATTCAATCAATTTGTTGCTTGGTCATGGTTGGTGTCACGATAACGTTTCAGGCTCAGGTTGGGTTACACTCTGTGCATATATAAGGTTATCGGGTAATGCCTGTGTAATCCCTCGATCGGTCTACCGGAAGGTAGCTTGTTGTGTGTTCGGTTGGCCAAACGGATGATGCTCATATTATATCGCTTTCTTGGATTGAAGCTATACAAAAATCTTGACGCGAAGTGGACGGTCCCTCCCACCCTTGGTCCGGCCTCTTATCGGGTCTTGCTGCGTATTATTCGTGGGATGCTTACTGTTGAAATTGCGCGTATTCATTTTTCTTTTTGGTTGACATCTCCGCCAATATGCAGCACGCGGTTGAACGTCAATCACTCATGAACACTCCCAGTGACAGAAATACGAAGAAAGCAACGGGAAACCAAAACGCGAAATCTACTCTATGTACGAAGTCAAGCAACCCCGTTATGTATACCTACTTCCGGCTCTTCACAGCGATCCCATCCACCTACTTACAGCCCTTGCTCCTTCCTTTTGCTGATCACCTTGTAAAATCAAAAACCACAGCTGCTGCTGTTCAATCGATTGTACTTCTTCATACGCAGTGGCTCGTCTGTACAAGCTTGGCGTGGTACGTTTAATATTACGGGAGACCATAGTTATCAGGACCTACTGTAGACACAATATGACCTACTGTAGACATCAAAACTAGATATTTCCCTATTGTTGCTAACGATATTTGGTCCATAGTTAATATAACCTGCATATGACACAATAGGACCTACTGTATACACCAAAACCTATATTTTTCCCTGTTTTTGCTAACAATATTTGGTCCCATTTACTATGCATTTGGACCGTTTTTCTGTGCAACGTCCTCGTTTTTGTGTTGCTCGTTGCTTTGTTGTGGTGTCTTTACGTACTACGTTCTGTACGTCAGGCGGGGACAAGCGTGAAATCGACGGCAGAGTTTTCGGCCAAGGTCCCGTTCATCGGATCAGCCACAGCAACCATGGAGGTGGCGGCCACCTTTGAAGTCGGAACAACCACGACAACAACAAGCACCCAGGAATTCAAAAAGGTCCAGGCCCTGAAAATTCCGCCCATGTCAACCGTGAAAGCCCAAGGAGTGTACTCTCAGGGGATAATCACGGCCGGGGTCGTCCTTCTGGTCCAGAAGAAGTTTGAGAACGGATCAGTCCAGACCTACAAGGTGCCTGCGAGCTACAAAGGTGTCTCAGCCTTCAACGACAAGGACAACATTAGCGACCCGACGGCAGGCACCGAGCGTTCGGGCGACGACCTCGACCACCTGGACTGTTAGAACGGCACTCTCCGTGACCGTTGGTTTTACCATCCCATCTGTCCGCAGTGTGTTATTGACCCTCGAAATCGAAAGATCCAAGTAAGATCGACATGTTCATGCGGCTTGGGGGGCGACAAGAAACTCGGATTCATAAAATGGGCTGAGTAGTGAGAGCGTTACAGTACGCTAACCCTACCAGGATATGGTACAACTACTGTACACGCAGTACGTTTTCCTGTACCAGTTAGGTGTTCGGATACCGTACACGGTGGTAAAACGTGTTGATTCTGCTCGGGGACAAGGCGGAGATGATCAATGCTAGATTGTGGATTTCTATGCTGGGTAGGGATTCCGGTAGCGGGTTATTTTGGATAGCGAGATTGATGTTTATCCGTATCCCCTCGACGTCTATTGTTCGTTCTGAGGTACCTGGTACTGTATCTTGGTGGGAACTATTGTACTCGGCGTATGGAGTCGCTTGGACAAAAATGTGGACGCGAGGTTTGCGTGAGATTCTGGAGTCTCCTTCTCGCTGTCCCCTTCGGCTCGGCCTGCATACGCGCCGTCAGCAACGTTTTTTAAAGAGCGGTTAAACGAAGGGTGTACGTGTGTAGGCACACGTCGAAGCGAGTAGATGAGGGAATAAGTAAAAGCTCAACTACTGTTTTAGCGAGAAATGTGCCAGGAACGTGTCATACCGGAGTTGGGAGGGGGGAGACGCGCCTTCCTGGTGACTCCGGATCTGAACTATTCATAGGAGGAAGCTGGAACAGAAGGAATAACATATTTAATGGGGTGGAAAGCACGAGTACATCATTCACTGACGCTGAGTTTTGTGATTTACATGTCTCTTTACCTGGGCGCGAATCCTGAATTTTTGGAATCGTTATGCCCACCCAGCCGGGGGAAAAACCGAACATACGGTGTGGATGAAGAACCTGGTGTTAGGCCATCTCTTGCAGAGGGCTTTTGAAAATCCTAATGTCTAATTTTTGGGCCCGAACTAGTCAGGTTTATCGGCAGAGTTTTCGGGTATCGGAAACTGAGGCCATGTTTCAGACCAATTTGTGTCCGAAACTGTTGTCTGAATTTGAATCAATGACGGGTTTCCACACGTCGTGGAAGGCAACATAATTTGAAATACGACGAGAACAGCAATGGTACTAAGGCCGCACCCGTCTGCAAAGCAGGCGACATGATCTGTCTTGCTTTCTGTGCCCCAATTTCCAGCCCCGCGTGCATCAGTAATCACCACGATAGCCTTGCTACTCTCTCCTCGCAGTTGTGATGTTGCACTTGTTGGTGCCACCCCATAACTTGTCTCGTCGAGGAACGGGGAGGGTAATCGCTGTCTGGGATATAGACCCTGTTGTGGATGAACGAGCTGAACACATATCATACCGCGGGGAGGAAAAGTCAATAACTTCTAAACAACAACCCTACTACTCTAGAGCGAATGAAGCGCGCGTGTCGTGTTCGCCTCGTCGCGAGTGGGGGGTACCATTCTTTTGCGTAGGCTGACATGCTGCGGTGTGACGAACCCCATATAGTCCAGGGAGAACGCGGGAACATGTCGGAGCCCCTTTTTCGGATGTTACTCATCCGTTAGCATTCCTAACACACTCGTAGCTCCATGTTCGTGTATTATACCTCATCCCATGCCAATCTTTTGTGATGATCGTGTCATATTTTTTCATCTAGGATCTTGTCATATTGTCACGGTAGCTTCCCACTTTATTCGAGAAACTCATTTGTCCAGGGTTAGTGAGGCATCCATTGCTGGGAAACCCGAGCGTGGATAGGCGAAACAGGACGCAAACCCACTCCGGGAGACAGAAGAGAGGGTTGAATTCGTTTCGTCGTGAAAAAAAGGCGTGGTACGGATGATCATGGGCAGGGGAGGCGTGCTACGATAGAGGTGGCACTTTTTGTCTAAAATATTTTCTGAACCACGGAGCACCTTAACCCAAAATCGTCGGGTTTCCATTCTCGTTTTGTAACATATTTCGTTGTGTACCTATGCCATGGGGTGGTTCATCGTGTTAAGCTCACAATATGTCTCAAAGTTGGGATTTGGATGAGGTATAGAGACCCCCAAGTGGGGAACCTCAGAAACAAGAAGGTTCACCTAGAGATATCGTAGCAGGTGTCAGGGGGGGGGAAAGCCTGCTATATGTGACCCCAGACTAAGTTGGACTACTGCTGCATGCAGGAGGGAGAGCGAAAGAAGGGCGACAATACATGTGAAGAAACCAAAAAACTAAAAAAAAAAAACTCTGCGTCTCGTACACAGCGTACGTCGACCATTTGAAACTGCTACCGACGATACGAAGATTGAACAATTGCTGTGAAGGTGTTTCCTAGTGAGTTATAATATAGGTAAATATCGATCGATTACCCTGCTCAGTGTACTACAATCCTTAGAACCATCGCCAGCACTCTGAACGGCGGCATCTTTGGGACGCAACGGTATCACCGTAAACGGCCGGAAGTGGACCTACTACTCGCTTCGTGCCTGGGGAACCAGGGCAGACATTATTTTAGGGACGGATGCCCGCGCAAGCCTGGCTATAAAATACACGTTCGATGTGAGGTTCGAACCCGCTCCCTGAACAAGTCAAAAGTGAGGGGTTTTTCTACAGAGCTTATGGGGGTAAACGATCGACCAAATACCAAGCAAGCCCAGGGTTATCCTCATATCACCACGCTGTGTGATGAAAGCCTCCGGTACAGCGTATTACTTGTTCGAGAAAGTGTTCGTCACACACTATTCACGCGACAAAAAGAATAACGCCAACCAACGGTTGACAGGATCTATTTGGCTTATTTTAAAGTTTTTCGGATTATATATATCTTTGTCTCGTGGAGAGGGTGTGTCAACCATTTTCTCGAGTAAGTGGTAAGCGAACGTCGATGAAACCGCGGAACGAGGGCATGAAAAGGTCAGCTTCCAGCAATTGTCGTGACGGTAATAACAAGTGAGTCAAACAGGACCAGCCGCACACAGCATAGAGATAGAGCCAGTCCGCACCCGCCCGGACCGAAGGACGTCTGCCCCACCCCCTTCTCGTCCTCTCTCGCTTGGTCCCTCCTTTCCCCACTGCTGCTTCCCTTCAGCATAGCTGGGATATGATAGCAACCTACTGTAGGTACCTATGATAACCGAATCTGACAGGTGGGTACGAGTGTACGGGCTATCTGATGTGCCTCCTATCCCCTGGGCAAACCCCCTCCATATTTCACGGAACCCTAGTCTGCGCTACAGTACGAGTATAAAGCTGTATCACAGGCATAAAACGGTACCAGGCACGTATACAAGACGAGCAGAAATCGACTTACTCAACATGTGAGGCTATGGAAACCTGGCCGACGGTAAATATCATCGCCGGGTTTACGGCTATAACCGATGAGTAACAATAATTATAGCTGAAAACAGGTCATTTCCGGTTATGTATTATTTCAGCCACGGCTTTCTATCATACCCTGGTCTACGTATAGCACGTCGCCTTTAGCGAAGAGCTGTCTAAGGCAGTATATATACGGTCTGCTCGCCGAGCGACGACTGCCCCGCCCTGTCCCGAGTCGGCCGTTCACGGTCGGCCCCTCGTCATCCCACTTCTAGCTTGTTCCTTCTTCACCCACCTTGGAGGTGGGAACCGGAGAGGAAAACTAGTAAATAATGAGGATTTTGAAGCCGAGGGAGCGACAGCGAACCGACGATGCTTCAAAGGATCCCCTTGTTAGAATCGATCGTGTACGAGTATTTCACACACGAAACTGTAGGACACCAGTTTTGGACGGTTGTAGCGTGAGCCTACAGTACTTGTAATTAATGATTTTCTGATGTATGTATGCATGCATGTATGAAAGTAAATTGGTTGCCTTGTCTGTGCGCTTGCTCAAACCAACATTTCACGAGGAAAACTTAAGCGATAGCGACGCGCTTGGAGTTGGAAAAACCGCCAAGACAGCAGAAACATTGTCTCGCCAGTCTCGTGTCAAGCCGTCAAGAGTAGGGCGAGGGGGCTCTACTGCTGGGTGGGGGCTGCTTTTTGACTGCATGGGGGCTTGGTGGGTTTGAAAAAATAGAAAGCAGGTAGCTCACCTCTTGATTAAAAAAACAAGTTTCAGCTTTTTCCACAAGAACACTCAAGCAACATTTCAGATCGCTCGCGATTGAGAGAACACCTGTAAGCGGTTAATGTAGAAGGCCTAAGGGATAGGTCATGACCTCCCGGATCATGTGGGTGGGTACGCGGCCACCTTGTGGGCTGCAGGCTGAACAGTTCCACCGACTGCCCTCGTCTGGTCCTGGGTAAGATGTGGGGTGTTCATTTTATGCATTTAGAACGGGGTTTCCACTGAAGAGAAAACATTTTGGCTAGAAAGGCGTGCACGAGCAACCGTCGCGTTCTCACGATAGAGACACCATTAAGGCGGGCATCCTCCAAAGAGGTGTTGAGATATTCCTTGTGGCCCTCCGTGGCTAGCGTTGCAGTCTCGTGGTGCTTCGTGGGAGCGACACCGACTGGGGTGTTTTAAAAATTAATGTGGAACGTGAATCGCACTGGAGAGGGCTGTTGGCGAGCTCCATCCGGTCTCGGGTGCCTTGAGCACGCAGGCTGAGCTCTTGGGATCCTAAAGCTGACGACAGGTGGTGGGTGCATTGGTCCTTTGGCAAAAAGTGATTGAGTGCTGCTGTTCCCAGAAACACTGCTGCACATAGAAATTCTGCGTTTGCCGATCTTGATATGTGTGATGATGAACATATAGGTGTGGTACATGTGTATGACGTAATACCAAGAACCTGGCCCATGTACCTGGTATATACGAACGGTGTGTCTACAGGAGAATATATAGTGCTGCTGGTGATCTACCCTTGAACGGGAGTACTGGTATGAAAGCGGCAATTTCCCGCGTGAAGAGTAAGCTCTTCTTGCCGTGCTGCTATTTGATGTTGAACAGTGAAAGTCCTGGGTTCCCGGTACGAGATACAAGTGCAGAAACTGCTTGGAGGTGTGGTTGTTCCTACAGTAGTGATCGATCTACTGCACCGGTATACCTAGTAGGGATAAACATATTCGGTATCCCATTTACAGACACCCCATACGACTCCCCATACGGGTTATCTACATTATTAGTTAATGCTGCTCGGTAGTAGTGATGGTGATGATGATGTCGCATTGGATCTTCAATACAATGCCGGTTTTAGTATGCTCAACGGAGAACCCGTTCTAACGTGCGCCATCCGGCCCCGCCCCGGCACGGCACGAGGGTGTCACGCCCGCCCCACACGGCGGCTCTCCGTGACCCCGGCGAAAAAACGGCCGACCATGCACAACTCGGCGAGCGCGGGGTGTGGGAAAACGCCCCCCCGGGGACGGCTCGCTCTATCCCCGGGAACAAGGCGGATCCGCGCCGCCCACACTAAAACATACTACCGACACTAACTTCAAGATTACTTTTTCACACTCGAATTTCGACTTAATTTGTCCCCACTTAACTTCAATTTGTTTGTTTGTTTTTTCGCTAAAAAGTGAAAAATTCGATCCTCAAATCCGGCCTCAGCATCGAAATCCCGTCAAATCCGTACGAGATAGCCGATCCTTTAATAATTTCAAGCTCTTTCAAAATTGAAAAAACAAAAGGTCAAAACTCTTCCGAAATATTGGTCGATTCAGAAAATATGAAGGCGCAGACGGAGGAAGTTAATAAGGAGCGAATTAGTATTGCAAGGCACAAAACGGAATCATTGCGACGACACTGTCGCGCACTTCCTATTCAGGAGTCGTCTGGAGCTCCGTTTGCCTTACATATACAATATTGAATAACGCTTTGTTTTCTTCCTCTTCCTGTCACTGTGAATGTTTGAGAGTGCGTTGGTTGAAGTGAAGCTCGTGTTGCACATTGTCGGGTGGCAAGACAAGATAAGAAAGTAGCAGTGTTGATATTGCTCGTTCTTCACTACCTAGGCCATGGGATCAATACTAATTTATTACAAGCCAGTTATTTATTGGGCTTACTGTAGTTGTGCACCCCTTAACCCCTTTAGAGGAGCCGGAAACGGCTTTTGGGGACCAAACTACTTGGAAACAGTGTGGGACACTTTTTTGGGGGTAGTCAAAGGGTTGATGAAGAGGCCCTTAGAAAATGTTGGCGTGATGAGCCCCTGTCGTACTATTTGTAGTGCTATTACCGTAGTAGTACTACTAGCAGTATGCGTGACGAACCTCTATATTACGGAAAGCGTCGATAAATAGAGAGCCATCGAGTGACGGCGGTGGCCAGACGCTTGGCATTCGTATACCTCGGACAGATCAGATCCCTGTTCATGATCTGCGTCTCGTTCAGGGCAGACAGATCCTTGGGCTGTATAGTTAGGCACGGCCTATATTATTATGTTGTCGAGCGTGGAGTCGTGTGAACTGCATGATCTAGCATGAGTTTCCTGGGCTAGATCTGTATTATCTCGAGATATATGATTTGTCAGATAGATGTGTGTGTGCATACAGTCCCAATTAATCGAGGTATCCCGGTTCGAGAGCTTACCTCTTATTCAGAATGACTACGAAGAAACGCCACGTTTTCTATACTATATGCCATATGTTTATGCAATAAAGTGGAGAAGGCGGCTCTCTTATTCGAGGAAATTGTTGTCGCACACGATACAAAGAAGGGACTATTAAATAACACTATCTAACAATGGTTGGATCTAGGTGTGTGGTAAAAGTAAGTGGTAAATTGCCTCCAATCCAGGCGGCCAAATATAATCCTTCAGTTGTAGAGCTTACCACTCATTCGAGAAAATGGTTGTCACACACTGTTTACATGACAAAGGTTTTAATGCTGACCAATGGGTGATTTGGTCTTGGTTGGCCTAGTGTTCGGGTTCGGATCAGGGTTAGTTATATTCTTCCCCTACGTAGTCGTATTCTGTTTCCCCCTTGCGTGTACATTTTGTTGGTTCGTGCTCGGGGTATCTCTGTAGTTTTACGCTATTAATAGTGCTCGCGAGTTGTGACTCTACTTTTCGGGTGGAATGTTTTCGTCCTCTTGATCTTGATTTTGTTTTCATTCCTTTTCGCTTTTCGTTTATTTTCTTTCTACCATTTGCTTTTTTTCTT
>JAYJME010005498.1:0-10051 GCA_036873775.1 Costaria costata
TGTAGACACCAAAACCTATATATTTCCCTATTTTTGCTAACAATATTTGGTCCTACTTACTATGGTCCCCCGTAATAATAACTTACTGCAGTACCTAGCCAACTACTACCTTACTTTGTAATAACTAGCCAACTAATAACCTACTGCAATAACCAGCCAACTAATAACTTACTGTAAATACCAACTAATAACTTACTGTCATTACCTAGCCAACTAGAAACTTACTAGTACTGTAATACCTAGCCAACTAGTAACTTACTGTATGTCATACCTAGCCAACTAATAACTTACTGCAATACCGAGCCAACTAGTCTAACAACTTACTGTAATTACCTAGCCAACCAGTAACTTGCTGTATTCATTAGTATCTAGCCAACTAATAACTTCATGTGTGTAATACCTAGCCAACTAGTCAACTTACTGTGATACCTAGCCAAATATTAACTTACTGTATGTAATACCTAGCCAGCTAGTCTAACAACTCACTGTATTAGTAACTTACCGTGGTACCTATTAGTAGCCAACTAATAACTTACTGTATGTAATACCTAGCCAACTATTAATAGTCTTGTAGTGTAAACTACTCGTAGTATCTACAGTAGTAGTTGCGACTTTTAGTCAGCCAGCTCACAGCCCTAATATTTTCCGTTTTTTTTTCTCTTTCTTTTCCTTGTTAATCTTCTTCTTGTACAGGGAAAGACGCCTTGATTGAAAGATGCCGCACGGTCACGGTGGGCACCACGAGGAGGAGGAGGTGAGATAAGAAAAGAGGTGCTTTGTTCTCAAAATAAATTTGATTCACTCTGCCCGGAAATGAATGTGTGTCGTCCCCTGTTTTTGCTTTGGCGTCGTCGAAGTTTAGAAACGCTGCGTTTCGCTCGAAAGTAATATTGAAAAATACCAGAAACGGTCCTTATTACATTTCCGGACTGAGTATTTACGGGGGACCATAGTAAATAGGACCAAATATTCTTAGCAAAAATAGGAAAATATATAGTTTTTGGTGTCTACAGTAGGTTATATTGTGTCTACAGTAGGTTCTATTAACTATTGACCAAATATTGTTTGCAAAAATGGAATATATATATATATATATATAGGGTTTGGTGTCTACAGTAGGTTATATTGTGTCTCCAGTAGGTCCTATTAACTATGGTCCCCCGTAATAGTACACATTCATCGATAAATAAATGTACTTAAAGCAAGAAGTAGTACCGTACTTGCATCATATCTGGTACGAAGTGTCCCAGTATATTTGTTGGAAAAATTGCAGTTTGTTTGCACTTTTTTTTTGCTCTCACACCTCCTACTATTTTTCGGATTTTTTCGCGCGTACTTCCCCCCCCCCCCCTTCTTGTGGAAGTAGGTAAAGAGGTTCCCCTCCCCCCCCCTTTATCCTTGTCGACGATTGTCTCTGTCATGACCGAAAGGCATGGGCGCTGTTCTTCCACGTTGGTGATAATTTGCTGAAAACGGTTCGCAAGAAGTGAGAAGGCGTGGCGGTCTCCTGGCTGAAGAATCATGACGTCGTCGGCTGACAAAGTACCTTGCAGCCTGTTCGGCTTGCCTGGGATAAATAAACATCGGCGGGGAGAGCTCATAGTCTATTGGACGACCGATGGTACTGTTAGTGTCGGGTGTTAACCCCTTTAGAGCCGAAAACGGTTTTTGGGTACAACCATACTTGGCAATAGTGTGGGATACGTTTTTGGGGTAGTAAAAGGGTTAAGCTCTTCTTCTACTCTTTCAAACGTTCGGAGTGCTTGTTTTTTCAACCTGTTTTTTTTTGTTTCAAGTGTTGGCCCAGAAATTCGATCATATGGTAGCTTGACACGTGCTCTCTTTTGAATGCTCTTATAAGCAGCTTTCTTTGCGTGCGTTAGGTATTAATAGTAGTCCTAACTCACAGAACACTCTTAGCAGAGCTGTTTACCAGACTGTTGACGAACATATTGGTTGCTGTCGTGCGGCCGACTCGCCAAGTCGTATGTTTCGTGCAAATCCCAACCACCCCCTGTACTACTGGTTTAGTTCAGCACGGCAGTTCAGATCCACGACGGAGTCTTTTTCGTTTTCGAAAAGAGTGGTTGGGTTCTTGACGGAGTCGGTGATGCAACGAGCCTGGTTTAAGTGTGAACAGACCTCCGCCCTAGTCCAAATGGACAACGCCGAGAATCATACCGTACGCTTAGGTTACGTCCCCAAGCTGAAAATATTTTACCCCAACTCGGCAGCACGCACAAGCTTTAGAGTGTGCATACATATATATATATATATATATATATATATATATATATATTTATATACGTTGGGTAGACACTTGGGTAAATAAAGCTTTGGACGGTTTTCAGGTTGCACGACGTCACCTCAGCGCACGGTATGGTTCTCGACTTCGTAGCCAGACGGTGGGGCCTGCTCACACTTTCACGCTCAATTATGCCCTTGTTCCGCAGGCCGAGATATTTTCACTGCGTATAAATACTGCTGTACAGTGCTTTGTGAGCATCGTGTGTATTGTTTGCTCGTATACAATAGTTTCAAACAGGGCACGGATCGCCAACTCTTCTGGGCTCCCTGTGCAGGGTCAGGCGGGCAGTATGCTATTATCCAAACTTGGTTTGTCCTAAAAACATATGGGCGGGCTCCAGGCGGTGGTTTGGGCGTGCGTTCAAACCGTGTTTCCCCTCGGTAGTGCAGTAGATACATCACGTTTTCCCGGTGTTTTTTTTGTGGAACATATCATCAGTGTGTTAGAAAGTTTACTTCTTTTGTTTTGGTAGTTGTGACAGTTTGGTGAGTTTTTGCTCACTCGTCTCTCTGAGCACATGGCACGGTTCACCAAAACTCTTGGTTCCCTGTGCAAGGATTGACCGGGGGGTTATTTTGTTACGATCGGCGGTTGACCGGGCTACGCACTGTGTGTAGCGCGCGGTGTGCGCTCAATCTGCCCCTTATATTCCAAGTAACTTGTTCGGGAGTAGACGCATGCTTTCCCGGTGCTTTGAGTTGTGAGGCCTTATTCAATATCTGTATGCGTGTATAATATATCGGTGATTCCGTTTGTATGTTTTGCTTTTGCGTCTATCTTAGCCCAGGGTATGGGCCGTTCAGTTCTGGGGCGTATTGCCTTCGACGTTTGGGCGTGCTACACGCCGCGTGTCACGCTTGGCGTGCTTTGCAACTCTTTGGTTTTGCAGGACACTTCCACGTAGTGCCATTACGTCTTACGTGGCCACGTTATCGGTAGAATAGTAGTACAAGGTGTGTCTACCACACACAGTCCTTGGCATCGAAGTAATCACATGGCATCGAAGTAATCACATACGTGTCGCCTTCCCATAGTTTACTTGCGACAGCGAGAGCAGTGGCGACAACAATAACGCACGCAGACAGTCAGTAGAGGCATTATAGCACAGACGACAGCTATATTAATACTTCGAAGTAGAATAACAACCAAGCGCAGTAGGTAACGACAACGGCTGCGACAACTGTAGTAGTACGAGGTAGCACGGACATCTGTTCGTTACAAGGAATCACCTGTCTGTGGCGTAACTAGCTCGACAGGTACGAGCAGTTCGATGGACGTTTTCCCGTCGTAAACATATGCATGGTATAACGAGGCTTGTTAGTTGATCCAGCGCCAGGGAGGGTGTTAAATAATGTTTGTCTCACCGAACAGTGTAGTAACAGACGATGGTTTCTTCGGATTACCCGATGGGGCACTCCATTGCGGAATATTATAGGACAAGAAATACTCTTTCGAGTATTTCCTGTGGGACCTTGTGAGCTATTGCTAGGACCGCCGTAGGAACATGCTGGTATTTCTCTTTCATTTGGATTTCTGGTATTTTGGTAGTCGTGCCTGGAGACCGGCGACGTGGGTATGCTCCCCCACGCACCGCCCCCCCCCCCCCCCTCCTTATGTTTGCCATCTTTCGGGACCAGCTAAAAAATAAATATTTCTGTCATCGCACGGCGTGTTGCAGTGAAGCTCACAGCTTTAAAACTGGCTGTTTGGAGGATGTTATTCTTCGTATATCCCTTTCAAAGCAAGCGCGACGACAAACCTCGGACGTGCTCTGGGTCGGTCGTAAACGACGTCTGCTTGATTCGGTGCATGGCTACCGGCATTAAATAGAGTCTCCATGCCCCATGCCCCGCGACTGCCATTGGCGAGCGCACGGGTGGGGTCATTCCGGCGGTTCAATGCTGGACCCGCCCTCTCTCAAGGGGGGTTACGTTTCAAGAACCTTGCCTTTGTGGTGTCGCCTGGGTTCGTGGTGGAGTTGGAGTAATTAATGGTGGCTTGTCAGACACTACACGTCCATTTCTGAGTGACGGGCGCTTAGCGATATAGAGCAGACCATTAAACAGCGTTGGGGGGGTTAATTTGTCGCACCTTTAGGGGCGAATTTGCGCAACAGCCGGCTGAAGCTATGGGGGCCACAAGCAACGTTTTTCGACACATTCGACAACAAGGTTTCCCTCGTGTGTGTTTAGCCGGAGGGGAAAAACAAGTACACCTGCTATCTATTTTGTCACTTACAACATGGAATTAACTAATATTAACCCTCTGAACAGCTGGTATACAGCTGATATATATGGCGATCCTTGTATATATAATATATAATGTATGTAATGTACTCGTCAGTGCTCCCGATGATATCAATCGTAAGCTGTTTCCCAGTTTTATCCTTTTGTCTGTGTAAATAAATATCGAGCCAGCGACGAGACCATACGGTAGGGGTGCCCCAATAATGTCGCAACTCGTGGCTGGCGGGGGCTGAATATGTTGCTGTACCAAACATGAGCCGGGCGCCAAGTGTACAGCTCACCGGCCCGAGGGACCCGCAGGGAGCTTGCGCTTACTCGCCTGCACGGAGGGGTGGCTGGTCGGGCTTGGGGGAGAGCTGATTATATTGCTGTATCTGGCGGGAGCAGGGGGCCAAGCGGAGCTCGCCTGCACGAATACGCCGAGCACAGCTCGCCTGCACGAGAACTCCGCCGGGAGCTCGCGCTTTACAGTGGTGCGTTGCATGCTCACAACGTGGAGGCAGGGACGGACGGAGGGGGTCGGGAATGTCTCCACGGTGGGGGGGTGGGGCAGCGAGGGAGAGGGACGGACAAGGACGGAGGGGGTAGCTCGCCACGAGACGAGAGTTCCCTAAGGGAGGGAGTAGAGACAGAGAGGGTGAGAGAACTTGCATATCACCATGCACGAGTAGACGAGAGCTTGCATAGCGCGTTCTTATATCCCGGGATATGGGGCACTTTCTTAGATGAAGGGGCGGGGGAATGAAGAAAATGTTTTAGTGGTGCTCGAATTTCTTATTCTTGTTTTCGCGATGTCTTGTTTCGGGATTTGTTCTATGTGGCTGCGTTTCTTATGGGAGGCTTTCTTATTCAATTCCAGGGCTTTTTCGCTTGAGTTCGGTAGGGAGTGAAGAGTGGCGGGTCGGACAGACGCAAGGACAGGCAGATTTTGAGTTTTGCTTATCATGACGCGTGCTACGATAGAGGAAGCACTTCTAGGCCAAAATAGTTTCTGAACAACGGAGCCCCTTAACCTTTTTTCGTCGGGGTTCCATCCTTGATTCGCTATATAACTCGCTGTGTACCTAGGCTATGGGATGGTTCATACGTTTAAGCTCACAATATTTGTCAAAAGTCGGGCTTGGACGAGGTACAGCCCCCCCCCCCAAATGGGGAACCTTAGAAAATATATGGAACAACACCCCTATCGTAGCATGCGTTGTACAGACATCCGACATAAATCTGGGAAAATTGGCTGCCACCTGGCGTGCGTGTGCGGGTCGGGCAGACAGACACACACACATACGCAAACTGAGCCGCAAGCTGAACCGTGCTGCTTGTGCTGTGGCAGGCAGTATCACTGGTGGTATCGTTCTCTAGGTCGTTTGGTTGGGTCGATTCTTAAGGTGAACGGAGGTAGACGAAAGCGAAAACGAAACAGGGGGGTTATACAATTCGCTGGCATTATCATCAGGGGATGCCATTTGTGTTCCCCTTGTCTGCCCTTGAGGTTCTGTACAGGGATAGGCCAATGTTCGAGACGAATCCACAGGGATTGGCCGACTCTGCAGATAGATAGATGCAGAATTCTACCATCGGCAAAATAGCCCACGATCGACGATTGTCCGGAAACCGGGATCGTGTATCGAATCATGCCAACACGATGCGCATAGCCCGCGGCAGGTTCAACGCCGAGAGCGTGCATGGCGGGAAGCGTACGTAATTGGGTTTGAAGTCCAAAGGAAAAAGTGGATCCGTCAACCAAAGTAGATGGCAACCAGCTTTAGATTAACCTAAAGTTTAGAATTCAGTGGAGAACGATACGCCGATGACTAGAAGACGACGCCCACATCGCACTCACTCGAAACCCAAAACGTTCGAACGTATCGTGTAACAAGTCATGATGGTTAACATAGTACCGCCATCTGATCATAAACTAGCTCAGACAACGGCACACCCGGTGATCTATTTTATAGGTTTGATGATTTGTTTCCGGCCATCATCATAGCGTTTTGACCAGGGGTATGTTGGATACGTCACCCCTGCAGAGGTGCGTACACGCCTGAAACGTGAGGCAACAAAACTCCCCCAAATTGTCACTCCGGGTGGCTATATCGTTTACCCACAGCGCGCGTCGCTGGCCAAAGCACGTATAGCGGTATGCAGACCGGCATAGTATTATTTATTAGAGGCAAGTGCGCCCCATCACGGAGGAGCAAACGAGCCTGCGGCTTCGACACCACGCGCTGCCGCCGCGTCTAGACCGACGATCAGCAAGCCAGCCATTTCCGCCGGATAAACAAAGCAAACAACGAAGGGCTGATACCGGTACTCCCACACTTCTGTGGGCTTCAACCCCAACGAAAACGTCCGAGAACTAAGTCAGGAGAGAGAATTGGGCACATCTTTAGCGTCCATCGATCAGACAGCGGAGCCCAACTCGCCCGCCACAGCAGTGCCGCGGCCCCCATCGCACTCCCTCGTTAACACCGCTCCTCCTTAACGCCCCCCCCCCCCATGCTACCGCCCCCCCCTGAAGCCTGGCTGGGCTGTTGAGCATTGGTTATTGCTAATCGTTGATATGACACCCCCGTACCACGCACCGTGTTACCACGCCCCTCAGCTTTGCGGGTCTCCCTTTCCAGGTGATTACCACCGGCGATACGTTACAGATAAGACACCCCCCAACAGCACACCCGGTGATATATAATACGATTTTTCAAGGCGAATACGTTGTCCTGGGAGGGGGGGTGTTATCATGTGTACTACACAGTTTACGACCACAAGAGACTGCCGTCTCGATAAGTGCGACAGAATGAACTACTGTAAGCAGGCAACAGCTGCACACCAACCTAGTCAGCACATCATCGCCCACACTATTCCAGGGCGCACGACCCGTGCCGTAGACGATAGGAATGCACGACATACTTTGCGGAGCTTCTCCCCGGGGGAGCTCTCTATTCCCAACACAAAAAAATGTCTTTCAGTGAGTGGGACTCGAAGAACAAACCCTTGGCCTACTGTAGGTGTACCGAACGAATAGCACTTCAACACGCAAATGGTGTTCGAACGGTACTAGCTAGGATTACATGATGCGCCCCGCCAGAGAGAAAAGGTTTTTGCCAAACGACCCCTCTCCAAGCACGCCTCGCACATGAAACCCTCCCCAACCCCCAGCCTCTCTGCACCACGCCTTGGCCAACTGCTGTACGTGCTTTACTCTAGAGAGCCAGGATGAAGTCCAGCATGCCGTACAGGCCCTGCCAGTAGTACAAGGCGTGGCGGTACACGTACTGGGCGGTTTCGTCGAAAGTCTTGATAGAGGACAGCACGATCTGCGCGCCAACAGCAGGGGGAGCAAACGCGGTTCGATAGAACGGGTGTGTGAGTTGGTACCGGATTAAAAAGGCCTCGGCCTGGCCTGCTTGCACACAGCAGGCGAGGTCACGATTTGAAGGCATCACGTCGAAAACTGAAGTAGTCTACATCTCGCGTATTGTACCACAAAAGTACTATTAATCGTATAATTATTGTGACCTGCCCCAATATACAAAAATATTGGTACATGCGTATTTATCTGTCACTCTGCCCTGTCCAGCTTACTCCGAAGTCGTAGTATACTATTAATAGTATATGTTTTTTTTTGTGGTATGACGCCAATCTACTATTACGGGGGACCATAGTTAATAGGACCTACTGTAGGCACAATAGGACCTACTGTAGACACCAAAACCTGTATTTATCCCTATTTGTGCTAACAATATTTGGTCCATAGTTAACAGGACCTACTGTAGATACAAAAAGGGCCTACTGCAGACACCAAAACCTATATGCTTCCCTTTTTTTGCTGGCAATATTTGGTCCTATTTAGTATGGTCCCCCGTAATAACATTTTGGTGAATGCATATTTATCTGTCACTCTGCCCTGTCCAGCTTATTCCAAAGTCGCCTCGCTGACTTCACGCGAGCGAGTGTGAGAGTGTGAACAGCAGGGGGTCGCACTTCAAACCACACGGCGACGGCAACGCATACCCAGAGTGGTACCGCACGTGAGCTTACCTCCGACCCGTGCTACGATAGGGTCAGGGTACCCCCATTTTCACCACCGCGTTTGGGCCACTCCGGCGAGTGACCCAATACCTTTTCTCAAAATAGGTCATTTTGTTTTTTTTTTCTGCTCAGCGTAACAAATAATGTCGAAGTTGGTGCATTATCGCGAAACTAAAAAAAGCATGAAAGCCTAATACTGCCAACAAATAGGGACGTCACTCTTCCGAGTGGCTCTGATTGGCTGAAAAAAAAGGGCTTAAAGGTACCCCCCCCCCTATCGTAGCACCAGTCTTCCTTGACAAAAGAGGAAACGCCAAAGAGCAGCAGGGTACCGCACTCCAGATGGCACGGCAATGCAAATGCACGGCGCCAGCAGTGGCGCCGCTCGTCAGCATCACCGAGACGCGGCTTCACGCGCCAACATCACACGACGGAACTCACAAACGTGGTCGAGACTACCGTCAAGGCGGATGACGCAGAAAGGAAGAGCCATTTAGCGGCAGTGGTGAAGGCACCGCAGGACCTCTCGTCATCCTTCATCGTCACATCTGTGGCAACCGTTAAGCATCCACGCATTATCGGGGTCAGCGTTTTTTCTGCTTCGATCACGAAGAAGCTGGAGGGTGTCCTCACGGTCACGGATACAAATGCACCGAGAAACCCTCGGATAATGACTCTGGGGGAGCAAGGTGTAGCTTATTCTTGTTAACAGGTTCACAACATGAGTAAATGTGTGATACTTCGTGTACCAGATGTATATATAATACTATAAATGTGTTATGCTTCGTACACCGCTTACCGGTATACTCTTTATACTTGAAACAATACTTCAAGAAGAGGCGATCTGCGATAGAGGTACACCGGTTTTTGTCTGAGGCTCCTCACTGTAGGAGCTTTGTACTTCACCTACGTACTGGTTTTGAGCGAACTAAACGTGCTACGATAGAGGTTGCACTTTTTGGCGTTTTGGTTTCTGAATAACGACACCCCTTAACTCAAAATCGTCGGCGTGTCATTCTTGTTTTGCAAGATTCTTGTTCTGTATACCTAGTGTATGGCTTTGATAATCGTTCGGCACTTTTGGTTTACTCAAAATCGATTTGTGGGTCAGGTGCCGAGCTCAGAAAATAACTGGTGCACCTCCTCTATCGTAGAATGGGTCGCAAACTGAAAGTGCAACCCGATTAAAACAACGACGACCTAGGTAATACAAAGCAATCAGATTGCAAAAAAAAATAATGGCACCCCTGACGAGATTGGGTTGAGGAGCTCCGTCGTTCAGACACAAAAAAAGCCAAAAAGTGCTACTTCTATCGCAGCACGCGTCTCAAGCAAACTTCGAGGAAAAACTGTGCTCGCAACCCACGGAACAATATGAGGGGCTAGTCATGTAACGCATACCAACTGTATACGTAGACAAACACGGGAATTATTATTACAAGCTATCCAGTTGAGCAACCCCTTTAGT
>JAYJME010005499.1:0-10051 GCA_036873775.1 Costaria costata
ACTCCGTATCATGCATGGCCGTAGTCGCAAGCATGACCATAGACCCTCGCATCCCTACAATGCCGGGACGGAGCACGCCGGGTTTTCATCGACCACGCAGGCGTAGCTTGCACCAAGGGCGGGGTATCGGTAAAAGGGGGTTTGTTTCGTTTGGGGGCGGGGGGGTTAGGGGTAGCCGCGGGATAGGGTGCGGCATAGGTGGGGAGGGAGGGGAAGGCTTTTTTGTTTGTATTTTTCCTCCGGCGGAAGGGTCAAAATGAAGCTTAAGCCGGAAGGCGGGGGAGGAGGGGTAGGGGGCGACAATGAATTCCCTGCTATGCTCCCCTGGCTTTGACACATACCCCCCAGACCCCTACATAGCAAACGCCTCCTTCAAGTGTCTCTGGAAGAGAGCTCCGCAGCCGCTCCGTATTCGGTCTTCATTCGGTCGGTACCCGGTCTGCAATCTGCAGTGCGTCTCCATCGGCCCGTAGTCGGCCGGCATATTCTCCGCGTACACTCTGTAGTTGCTTCGATCCATCCGAATTCGGTCTGAATTCGGTCCGAACGCACTCTGCATTCGGTCCACGACCGCTCTGCATCAGGTCCGCACTCCAAGTGCATTCGGTTCACCATCCGCATCTGCTCCTCATTCGGTCCGCCTCAAGCTCCATAGTCGGTCCATATCCGCTCCCCATACAGTCCGCAATTGTTCCCCACTCGGTCCGCATCTGCTCCTCGTTCGGTCCGCCTCCAGCTCTCCATTCGGTACAAGCCGCTCCCCATTCGGTCCGCCTCAGCTCCCTACTCGGCCCGCATCCGCTCGCCATGCAGTTCGCATCTGCTCCCCATTTGGTCCGCCTCAGAGCGCCTCAACCGATCCGCAGCCGCACCCCGTTCGGTCCGCTCTGCTCCCCATTCTGCCGGCCTACCCCCCCCCCCCACATGCGGTCCGGCTCAAGCTCCCCATTCGGTCCGCCGCAGCTCCCCATTCGGCCCGCCTCCGCTCTACATTCGGTCTGCCTCAGCGATCTCCATCCGATCCGCATCCGCACCCCATTCGGCCCGCTCTGCTCCCCATTCTGCCGGCCTCCCCCCCCCACATGCGGTCCGCCTCAAGCTCCCCATTTGGTCCGCCTCAGCTCCTTATTCGGTCCGCCTCCGCTCTCCATTCGGTCCGCCTCAAGCTGCCGATTCGGTCCGCCTCCGCTCCCAATTCGGTCCGCCTCCGCTCCCCATTCGGACCGCCTCCGCTCCCCATTCGGTCCGCCTCCACTCCCCATACGGCCCGCCTCCGCTTCCCATTCTGTCCACCTCCGCTCCCCATTCGGTCAGCCTCAGTCTCCCATTCGGTCAGCTCTGCTCCCCATTCCGCCTGTCTCCCGCGCCCATGCGGTCCAAAATCCCCTCCCCATTCGGTCCGCCTCAGCTCCCCATTCGGCCCGCCTCCGCTCCACATTCGGTCTACATTCGGTCCACCTAACGTCGTTGAGGGCTTTACTACGGGGAGGCGACGAGAGGGGTCTCGTCTCGGGCGATGCCCTCTCTCTAACTTCCTTCGTCCGACGCCATTCTCCACCATGTTTCTATTGTCGTCCCCGTTTATTATCTTCGCACCTTCTTTCTTTCTCCCTCCCTCGTCGTCGTTACTCAGATCCGGGGTGTCACATATTTACGGGGGGCCATAGTTAATAGGACCTACTGTAGACACAATAGGACCTACTGCAGACACAATATAACCTACTGTAGACACCAAAACCTACATATTTCCCTATTTTTGCTAACAATATTGGTCCACAGTTAATAGGACCTACTGTGGACACAACATAACCTACTGTAGACACCAAAACCTACCTATTTTCGCTAACAATATTTGGTCCTATTTACCATGGTCCCAAGTAAAAGGCCTGTTGATCCGTTTATAGGTACACTGGGTATTGCACTCCAGAAATGGCTCCCTGGACACCCCCGGGAGATTGCCCTACGCCTCACCGTACCTAGCAATGACTCAAAATTCGTAGGTACACACATCTCCAGCTACTCAATATAGGCGTCACCTAATTTTGACTTCAAGCGTGGCCTTAAATGGCTCGATCGAACCATTTTCAGGTACTGAAATATTGACAGGCGGCCTCACCGATGCCGGGACTGTCAACCAGCTGACCTCTCCTGTCAAGGCAAACGTCAGAATGGACGGCGAAACTAGAACGAACGCAGGTGACACCGGAGACAACACAGGTCCAAATGGACGGCCGAGCCATCCTGAGGTTCGAACCAGTCTACACATCGAAAGTTCTTTTGTTTCTTCGTGGAGGTCACCGCTTATCTGGTGTTCTTAACTGTGGGTCCCTCTTGGGTATGATGGTACAGTCTAGTGGTAAATGGCACCACTGTTGATTGACGCACCGCCGCCACGCCTCATCATGCAGCGGCTAACTCACCTTCACCACTGGCACTCATTGTTTACCCCTACCAAAATGTCTGGGTGCAGTGGTGGTGTGGGCACCACGGCCACACTAGACAATACTCAACATAAACAATCCCGGTATTTATAGGCAGAAAAGTGGCATCACGAAATGGTCGACTGGTGATAGCCACCGACTGTTGCTAGTAGTGGTTTGGGATACTAAGCCCTTCGCTGTGGCCCATACAGCAGTGTAGACACAACGCAAATAGTCTCACCTTGACGAGCCTCGGAGGGCTTACACCGGTCAGCCCGCTCTATGGTTTAGCTTCTCCCTTGCAGAGCCAGCTAGCAAGCACCACCACTACGGGACGGCCTTCTTTGTCAGTATACAAGCGGCAATCCGCCATTAGCGCGGCCAAGATCTAACACTCACTATAAGCCTACAACCCGGTTCGTGTTGTTGTTCCATACCCCTGATATATCAGGTCGGTTATCACATGCTGGTTAGGTTTAGTACAGGCGTCCTAATCATATCGGGTATTATGGTATTCCACAAGCGTATTCATACCAGCCGATTTTACGTTAAGACAACATGGACAATGTGACGGCGTGTGTACCGCTAGGGGTCTGACTGCCATGTCCATCTGAAAACTGTGGAGCACGATGTCGAGTCTCCTACGGTGTGCATATGTACGGTAATTGTCGAATCGTGTGGACTCTAGTTATCGCCGCCGTGTATGTGTATGCCTCTGTTGGTCAGATAGCATAGTCCACTACTAGATCACTCAGTCAGCGCTGACTGAGTGGTCTATACTAGAAAACTTTGCTACGTAAATGACCAACAAAACATATGTTTTCGGGTTCGTATAATCTCACCGACGTCTGAACAGGGATCTCCGGGGCTCTCCTCTCGCCAAACGCTGCTGGTGTCTAGGGACACACTACTGACATGGCCATTCATAATAATGTCTCCAGCACACATGCTCGAAAATAAAGAATATTATGAAGTCGATAAGATCTGAACCCACGCCGTGTGCACTCTTTGTTGGTCAGATAGTGTAGTGTCTCCTAGACCACCCAGTCAGCGCTGACTGAGTGGCTCAGTGGGTTATACTTTATGGCGAACAAAAGAAGTGCCTTTGGGTTCAATTTGCCCTCCCACTGATAACCTTTTCCGGGGTTGATCAAACCCCTAATCGGCACCTGGTTTATCCTTTATACGATCATTTTCTCTCTTCTTATTAGTCGTGGGTTTCCTTTATAGTGGTTGACTTCACTGCCGGCCCTCTTGTCGAGAGTACTTTTATCGTGGTTCTTTCCACTTTATTTTCCCCTTTTTTCATACAGCAGAAGAAACGAAATACGACTTTGTTGGGGGAAATCGAACCCGGGACATATTTATTTTGATACATAAAGGGTAGACCACTGAGCTACTCAGTCAGCGCTGTGTTCTATATGACTAAAAGCTTCTTTTCTTCCGCTCTTCTGGCGTGTGTGTTTGCCGTATGTTTCAATACTTGTTTTGGTCTGTGGTTCGGGGACCAGGTACACGCAGCGTGGTGTCCTATCACCAGTAGGATGCAGTTGTAAAGTGATCGGTTTGTTTGTGTTTGAGCCACATTCCGGTACAACCTGTGTGACGAGAGTTAACCGCGGTTTGTGGAAATAAGGCCGAGGTGTATCCATGTCGTTAGACTGAAACTACAATCTGCAGTCTATTCGTGGATACGTTTCTACAGAGTAAGTAGGAGTATGTACGGCATTATCGCGGTGAAGAGAAACAATAATACCGAACGAAGTATATCCGTGCCATTATGCTGAAACTGCACTACATAGTGCAGTATATCCATGGATACGTGCCTGCAGAGTAGTATATTCGGTATATACGTGTACCGATCGTTAGTATACGCTTAAGGGAGTCTATATTTCTTAACCTTTCGCGTGGCACGGAACAACAAAGGGAATCATGTATAGGCTTATAGCGGGCATTACACCTTGGCCCGGCTAATGGCAGATTGTGAAACTGGAGGGTTCAGCCCCGGACCCTAAAGGGGCCATGCTCCTTACAGCTATCCGAGACTGGCTTATCTCTTGTTGTGATGTTCGTGGTGCAGTACAAGATGGAGGGGATTGCGGTCCTGCGATGGGTGAAGCGGGGCTCGAGCAGGAACAGTACGGACGATCCACGAAGGGGCAAGCACGAGAACGGACACGAGGGGGACAGCAGTGGCCACGGGTTGTGGGCCTGACAGGGCTGGTGTCACTGATCACTGGGCTTTGCACGTCGTTTGCTCTCGTGGTGGCGTTGACTAACGCCAGGTTGATGCCCAAAGCCTGTATCTGACGGCTTTCCACGAGAATCCAATGCCGTTCCTGTCTCGGGGATCCATCCAAACCTTCATTGTGTTGAGCACAAGGGCCCCGTACGGCCTCGGTCCCTGGCCTCCCAATGACCCTTATTCGTAGCACTGGTCTCGGCAGTCGCTACGTGTCATAGTATTTACCCCTGGCGTTCCTCCGCTGAAACACCCCCCCTGCCCGACGCATAACTATCGTCTGCACAAAGTGGGCATCCCGCTGACAGAATGGGCACCTTCCTCCTTCATTCTTCCTCGTCGGCCCGGCGTTGTAACACCCTTCTGTCCGGCGCATAACCATCGTCGGCCCAGGCCGGGCTTCCCTGCCGTCAGGTGCGCCCTCGTCCTCGGCGCCACCGTCACGGCAACACCCTCCCAGCCCGGCGCATTTTAGAGTCGGTGCCAAGTGGTCATTGCGGCGGTAAACCGATCCCTCGTTCCTCCTCGGCACACTCGTCTCTGTGATACCCCCTCAGCCTGGCCCATGTGAGCGTCGGTACCAAACAGGCATCCCTGCCATACTCCGGTAAAACTGCGCATGCGCCTTCCTCCTTCGTCCATCGCCGTCGGCCCGATGTGGTAACCCTCCTCCTTCGGCGATGCTGACCTTGGACGGTGATGAAGAGCGTCGATTCTGACTAGTACATTATTCAGCCTTCCTCCTTTGTCCGTCGCCGTCGGATCGATGTTGCAGCGCCCCTCCTTTCGGCGGTGCTGACCTTGGACGGTGGCGAGAAGAGCGGCGGCCCTGACCCTTGTACGTTATTCAGCTTTCCTCCTCCCGCCGTCGCCGCATCATATACGGTAATAGGTTTCAGGAGACGCAAGTAAAGGGGGATATATAAATCGGTGGTGCTCTTTCCATAAGTGAACTACGCATAGGGATGCGGACGGCCGCACCCAGCATGGTGTCGGAAGTGAAAACGCCGGTATCGCCGACTTTACAGCTAACTACATCGACCACCCGATCTCATTCACCGCAGTGGACTTTGTTTCTGAGGCTCTTCACCTTAGAAGCTCCCTATCACAACCGAAACCTGTTTATGAGTAAACTGGAAGAGCAGCCCGACGAACACGTCCATGGACTAGGCATTTAAAAATCCTAATTCGTATAATATCAAAGTTCAGTGTTCAACCTCAGATTGCAACACCTAGCCTTCAGCAAACAGGGCTTCGGAATGCTCAAGGTCGGGACGTCAAACAGGAGTTAAAACCTGAACGTGATGAAACAGCTCCGTTTTGGATTCCATAATATTCAGTGTTTTTTCCCTTTTGTGAAAATAGGCCATTTTTCAACCTCAATAATTAACGATCAACAGCGGTAGAACAGCTGTACGATGGACTACATATATTTGGTGTACAAGGTAGGAATTTGGGTACCAGGTATCAAAAGGCGTACATATATTTCGTGTACCAGGTACGAAAAGACGTACGACAACTTGTAAAGAAGACAACGAACGAGGCAAGCAGGAAGAGAAATGCCGAGGAATGTCTGGACAGTTTAAATTTTGAAATACTGCTGGTATTGTAAAATTTGAATTTATGCTGTCCGAGTTCCTGCTATGTAAGCAGAAACGATCTTACCTCGTTCGTGTTCCGCTTTTGAGCCCGTTGAGGATGGAGTAGAAGCCGCAATTGCCATCGCCTTGGCATGGAACCTTGCCCGCGCTATCAGCAAGTAGAGTCGTGGAGGAAGCACCACACCGAAACTGGATGGGCTGGTGTTGCCCTAGCAGGGTGGCTGGAAGAAGGAGAAATCCCAGATGATCCATACCCGACATGCTTCCGTGATAAAAGTCATCGTCAAGATACTGGTCGAAGCCGACGCTAGCCATGACATTGGATATCGGTCAAAGTCGACGCTAGCCATGACGTTGAACATATGAATTTCTGCAGAGCCGTGGCCCAGGGAAAGGAGAGCACGAGCAACAGCAAGCCCAGTAGCAGTGATGCCAGCAAGCCACATGCAGCGCGAAGGAAGTACACGAAGATGCACCAAAATGTATACGTTGGGGTTTCGATGAGAGTTCAAATGCGAACAGAACCGGGAATATCGTATAATCCTCCCTGGGGTACATGAGTTTTGACGAAAAATCGTCACCCAGACGGGAGTATGTTTGGGTACGTACTCGGGGAAGGGTTTCGATGAGAGACGTAGCGACTGAAACGTAGGGACTGCGTAGGTCCAGGCACAAGGCTCGCTAGGCTTTGTGCGCTGGCAGTGTGCTTCATGGGACTGCAGTGGCTGGGGCGGGTGGCTCGCTTCGCTCGTGTGGGCTGGCAGAGTGCTTGATGGGACTGCGATGGCTGAGGCGGGTGGCTCGCTTCGCTCGTGTGCGCTGGCAGTGTGCTTGATGGGAGCAACCCGAAAGTATAAGTAAAGATAAAAAAAAAACATGTCGCTATACAAGAGCATGGCATTCGGACGCTTTGGAGTTAAGGAGACTCGTTATTCAGAAACATAAAAAAAAAACACTAAAGTGCAACCTCTATCGAAGCACGTGTCTTTTGTTCGGGTAGTTGTTTCGTCTACAACTTTTGCGACTGGGAATTACGGTACCATGCTGTGTCCGAGTTCTCCGCAGATGTACCCCCTGGGTGAGGACCACTTACTTGGGCAAAAGGCCTCATAGAATGCAATACGTACGTGAAAGGGCGATATCCTGAAAATGTTTTCTTAGCACCAGTTGCTGATATAGGGAAAGTCCGTCACAAGAAACTCCTCGTATCGGCAGTGTTCCTCGGTCAAAGCCCCTCTGCACCAGAATATGGCCACAAACGCCAGGCGCACCGGACTTGTAACCTCTAGGTTTTGTTGTAACCGATAAAGTGTGCAAACCATCGAACGACACGGCCATATACTTCACCCTCGTCAACTATAAAGGTCAACAGAACCATAGCAAACGTCCGGCGGAACGACAGCATGAAACCAACAGGGCGGCGGTACGGTGTGTCAGAAGTCCAAACACACACCTTGGCTGGGCCATCTGCACTATGCCGGAGCTCTTCCGCGCCCCCCGACGGCTACACCCACACATCCAGCCATGTCGAGGCAGCACAGCCACGGAAACACTTGCGCTAAGCCGAAACACAACCCCGTGGTTAATATTGTGCTAGCCTGTACCGTCTTCTGGTGAACGCCCTACTTTTAGTGATAAACAAAGGAGCATAAACCTACAGCAATACACTTGGTGTAGTCGCCAATAAGCGGCGTAATTGCAGCAAGAACGTTACAAGATACGACTGTTGCCGGTAACATCGGCTTGTCGGGTTTCGGAACGCTGCTGTAGCAACAGCGCGAAATACGTAGCCGATCAACTCCTACGGGAAAGCGTCAAGGAACATTATTCCAGGTCGGTAGGTACAATGACCCGGTATCATACATCTACGCAGCCATGTATATGCCGTGGAGTTTGCCGACCATGGTCGAGGGTGGTGGTAGGCAGCGCCCACCACGCACACAACAACTCAACCAGTCCTTCTCAGGAATTGGTTTATGTTTTGCGCCTTAATATTTTGGGTGCAGAGGGAGCCACCTTTCAACAGAACATGGTTCTTCTGAGTAAAGCTCACAAGTAAGCCTGGCAGCAGCTCGCGCGAACCTCTAACAAACCACGCCCACCACAGCAGTGGCACATGCGGACACTCCGCGAACAAACGACCGGAAGATTGGACATGAAAACAGGCATATCTGGTATTGACCGGGCAGAATAGCGACGCATTTCCTCTTGACGTGTGTTTGAATCTGGGCAGGACTTAACTGATGCTCGACGGCGCAATACCTGGGGGTTGAGGGACTGTTTCGATATTCAAGCATTGGAACGGTGCGCCGACCTGTAACCCCACGATAACTAGCTGCTGAGAGTGGGTGCATGGGAAGACGTTGAGACGGCGAGCTCCACGATATTGATCGATCGGTTGGATTGAAATATATAAAAGTCGCCCAGGGCAGAAACCCGAAGTCTGTTGCTATCCCGCCTCTGACACTAAGGACACGATATGTCGTTGGCAATAAGCGGGGCTAACATTCGAGCTAACCACACACCCTTCCAGCCCCCCCCCAGTGCCGCCTCTGTCACCCTTCACCACCTACGGTGCCCATGGTCGGATGCCCATTCGCCCTCCTATTTATCCGTGCTCATCTATAATGCAATAGTGATACCTCTAGGGTACCGCATACACGTATTCGATATCAATAATGCAGAACATGAAATCCGTTATTCCTATGGAGCAAAACCCACTCTCCTTTCCTTCAAAACCTAAAATGGAGCTAGCGCTAACAGTGTTCCTCTATACTTGCTGTCTGTACCGCAAGCAACGGACTCGGAGGCAGTACTGGAAATAATACGCCATTGTCTGAGTTCGACCACAGTATCACCTGGGTGTGTCTCGTGCTCGTCGCCGAATAACTAAGACAAAATTACTCGTACTGAATTTCAACACGCACATAGACTGGCTGCATGCAATGCCCGTTTGACGTCTAAATTAGTTACCCTACGTACGGGAACAGAAAATATATATTCTGACTTCTGGGTCTGTTGTGCCCAAACAGTCCTTCCCCTGTATACCTGCCAGAGGTCAACATTGAAGCCTCAATTCATGAAAATAGAAATACCAAAGGATTATATCAGTACAAGGGCTACCAACCTTGAACCCCCCGTTGTACTTAAAAGCAAAACAAATATGCCAGTGGGCACTGTTGAACATGCCTCTACTTAGATTTGAATGCAGTGGGCGTGTTAGAAACGCACCTGCCTATTTACCGGAAACGGCTGCACCATATTGTTGACATTTCACTTCGTATGGAAACACTATTGATAGCCGTTCTGCTGCAGTAAGCGGCAACCCGTGTTTGACAAACCCGTAGCACCCGCTATGAATGGATGTATTATGTTGTAATATCTATTTGAAGGGCCAACCAAACGAAACAGCGCGGAGCGTAATCCCCCCCCCCTATTCTCCAGCGTCAAGAAAGGAGCCCAAGGCGTTCATGGCCGGGCATAGAGCGTGCACGCCGCCATGGTGCGCTATACCCAACAATCCTATTGTTTTTATACCTCTTCAACCTTCCCCCCGCTGAAATGTTCGGCCGCACCATTTTATTCCGCCGTCAACCTGTCCCCACCCAATTTCAAGATGGTGTGATTGCGTGGAGTAGATCTGCTTCTTGCTGGGTTGTACTGCAGAGGTGGGTAATCGTGTTGACGAAGAAAACCACACACACCATTGACGATGTATTTGCGATGCCAATGGCCGGAGAGGAAGCAGAACGCGGGGCGGCGGCTTGAAAAACACAGTTGGGAAGGAT
>JAYJME010005500.1:0-10050 GCA_036873775.1 Costaria costata
TGTGATTAGCCGTCGGTAACGGGAGAATAGATAAGCTCATTTCATAGTATAATTTCTTTTGCGCAGACACTCTAATAAACGTTTATTACGTGTTTTTTGGAATATATGAAAAACGAAAACAAAAGAAAAAAAAGAAAAACACGATGTTTTTGGCGATTTTTGTGTGTTGGGAGCTACCAGGTACAGTATTATAATAAAAGCTGTGAATGATTTTTGATACGATTGATGATCGGCTGCGTCATGGACCAAGGGCCGTGGGGCTCTTCCTCACACTGCCAGCTGCCATCATCTATCATCGGTGTACGCATGTATGTTATGCCCTCCGATGCGATACA
The DNA here is from genome assembly GCA_036873775.1 of Costaria costata. Taxonomy (NCBI): domain Eukaryota; class Phaeophyceae; order Laminariales; family Agaraceae; genus Costaria; species Costaria costata. Next base: position 336 of record JAYJME010005500.1, read on the forward strand.
CGGATGTTCTACGAGGCATTTCATATTTCACACCGCAGGTACTCGTACGTTGTCGGTTCTCCGTGCGGTGGTGTGTACGAAGACGATGGCCGTAGGGGATATTATAACCGCACCCTGGGTGTAAACGTGTGACGGCAATAATGTGGCCTCCATTTGCCAGGACCCTCATCACGTGACCAAGTGGTTCTACAGCCGCCAACACGACAAGCGTCTCCGATGGCTAACAACTAATAACACTTTGTTCAGATATGATATATCATCAGCAGGACCAGCAGCACCAGCAGATATGCAAGAAGGGGTTGACGGCGGCATTTGGGAGGTTCTCTCCTGGGATGAGATGACATCGGCGACACTCCAAACCAACTAACTGAAAAAAAACGCCTCACATCAACCGTCGGCTCTGCACGACGACTCCAGCAGTAGTAGCACCAAGCACCCGCACAGCATTCATTGCGCTTGAATCGCTCTCGTACCCCCACGCGTCTCTCTCTCCCTCTCTTCCTCTCTGCTCCTAGCTCCAACGCAAGCTCTCTCTGCTCTGATCTTCTGAGTGGAGTTCCAACAAAAAGAAGGATTTTATGCGGCGCAATCTTTTTCGGGTGATCCGCCTCGTAGATCGTAGATCGTACTCGTAGACTTCGTATTACTAGTCAGTAGTAGAGCTCGTAGCACACAGGTACTCCTCTAAACTGTAAAAACAGGTACGAGCAAGCAGTGCTGTCTCTTTTTCTCTTTCTGGCATTCGACATTTTTCGTTGCATTCAGAGCCTGGCTGACTAGACTACTACCGCAGCGAGCTCCCACTACACGTGCACGCCGACGCTGGAACAGGCGAACCAAGGCCACCATCGACCCTGAGCGGAGTGGCAGGAGGAGGATCGCTGCTGTTCGGTTTATCTTTTGGGGCTGGCAGGTGTTGGTGGCTGGCGACGCAATACTAGCAAAGCGCGAAGCCTGCAGGCGAAAAGCGAAAACCCGATTCTCACCGCAGACGCACGGGGTGGTGTCGGGCTTCGAAGCCGGTCTTGCGTTCATCTGTGGGCACATGGATCTCGGGCGCGCCTCGAGATACTGGTCATCCTACAAAGAAAGCAAGGTGAGCGTGAGCGTGTGTGGCGCGCGAGCGAGCTGTCTCGCTTAGGGCTGGGCTTGACGGGCTAGGTCGTTGCGTTGTGGTTTTTCTGCTGCTCTCGTTCAACGACACGAGACAGATAGTTGCACCGAGCGGACCTCGACTTTGACATTTCCATGGGTTGAACGCGGCAACTGGTGTGCTGCACTTCGCGCAAGCGTGCATAGTACTACAACCAAGAGCCGAGACCTTGAGAAAGGCTTGTGGGTGCGTGTGTGTGCCGTTTATGACCCAAAATACGCATGGTGTGCTTCGGGAACAATAGCGGCGCGCTTGATCCGCTATTAATAGACGCGGCCACTCAATTATCAACCCCGCCAGGTACAGCCCAGCCCCTCTGCGGGCGGTCTTTTCTTACATACCAAGCCTACATGCACAACAGCAGCAGTACACATATCATATCCAGCCCATCCGTGCGATGGTCGAGTCCCGAGACACAGCAGCAGCGCATATGAATACATCCAACAACACCGATCGGCAGTGCTTTTTTCGTCTTCAGTTTTCCTCGCCCAAGTTGCGTCACACGCCAGCACAAGAAACCGGCCAGCTCTTCTTCTTCTTCTTCTTCGTGCTTGCTTGATTTGATTGACCCTCGCCGAAGGGACTGAACTTTTTATCCTGAAAAAACAACCAACAAACAACGCGCAACAAATGAAAATAAACACACACCCCCAAACCGAAACCCACCGCACCGCGCCCCATCCGATCATTGCTGTTGATTTCTCAAATGCAGACTTTTACCCTCACCATCTACGTCTACGAAGCCCATCTCTGCTTCCAAGGAGACTCTACTGCGACGGGCCCGTGGGACACGAAGATAGCTGTTAGCCTTCCCAATGATCCGATGGGTGAGCGCCACGAGACGAGGCGAGCTGGGAAGACGCCAAATCCTGTGTGGGATCAGGTGCGCTATCATACGAATATGGTACAGAGTAGTATGCGAGCGGGTATGATACATGTATCCACCGAGTATACTCTGTTTTCTGTTTTCGGCTGTAGACTACAGGCAGCATGGGCCCGGCCCGTCAACGAGATCACCTCGTAAACTGAACAAGGCTCGAGAGACCTTTTTGTGAGCTTATTATTATTGTTGCACCAACCTTGAGCAACTCTATTGTACGAGTCTAGCAGGTACACCTGGTAAGCTTTATTCAGTGTACATGGCGCTCGCCGTTCCCAGCACCATTTCTTACTCCGATTTTCTTAGCGTAAAGTCCCCAAGAAAGTCACCATGGCGTTCTTATTTGGTTCTTGTTCTTATTCGTGAGCCTCTAACTACCGCACTCTGTGCTCTGTACACCCGGTATATTATACTCGAGTATGTAGCGGATATATCATACGTAACACCGATGGTTTTGCTGAAGAAAACCGCCCATCTACGAAACGTTGTTGTCATATACCAGGTATGCACCGGGTACACGCAGAGTCGTCAGCCAGTCAGTATGCCTGGACACGTGCAGGCGGTTCGACACCTATTAATACTTATACCTGTCCGATGCCACGAGGGGGGTATGGTGTTGTGTGCTTGAGATTACACTGCTAATAATATAAACAATGGGAACCGGGATTGAAAGTGGGCTGTTAGTGATCATGTGGGGGCCCTTGTTTGCTTCCACTGGGTCTCACACGTACGTACGTGCCGTTGCTGCTGGTGTCCCTGCTGCTGCTGCTGCTGCTTTTGCAGCAGCAGCAGCAGGAGTAACGGGTATACCGAACGAGCCGTTGCAGCCTAGATATGGGGTGACTTCTGCAAGCAGGAAGATATCATAGCCTGTGGGAAGACAGCCATACCATTGAGCTCAATGCCAGCACGCATCTATCTTCTATTAATAATAATACTTCGTGCCAGTAGTTGTTGTCCGCTGAATTCCACGGTCTGAAGACCAAATAGCGCCAACATTTCGCCTACAAATTTATACATTTGACCGGGACCCAGGGCGTATTGCACCCACAGGTACCAACTACATGACTACCAAATATACCACCTCCGTCGTGAACGCCTTTACGAAGTATGCTGCTGCTGAAATTACGTGGAGGTGCAGGATATCGTTTAGAGTCCACTCAAAATGGGATACCACGCTCATATAATATATAATACCGGTACGTACTGCTACTGCTGCTGCTGTGCTCACGGTTTTTTTCTGACGCTCGATGATATTAGATATTAGCAAGCGAGCAAGAGCGCAGATAATACATTGACGTCCGAATTCATCATTTTTTTTGGAATTACACATACTAATATTGGTTTAGACTTTCAATCGGTATCATGTTATCTTATACGAACGATTGCAGTGGTAGTACGCATCGTTGCGGCCTTGCAGCAGCAGCCAGAGTACAACGCGGTGGGCAAACGGTCGCATGCATGGCGGGCAGGGCAGGGCAGCTGGGATTTTTAGTTTATTTCGCCATATACCATTGTTGAAATATCGCATCATCTAATTCGCGTATGTGCTGATGTCGTCGCTTGGACCACGAACGTAACCAACTACATCAGCAGCAGCAGAGCAAGCGTGCTACGCACGCACGTAATGCGAAATCTGCATCAGGCAGGACGAGAGACGTAGTATTAATACGAGTACCTGGTACGCACTAGGTACCACCACGTGGTGTGTGTGTACTATCCGTTGTGGTGTGGCACAAAGATTATCCGAGGTGCACGCACACCGGAAGTCCTACTGTTAATAAAGCCTTTCCCCAGCTGCTGCACGCTTCGTGGCATGCTCCATGCCCAATACGTTCATTTTCGTGTTCCCTGGTATGATACATTCAGTATAATAATATATACCTGGTATGACATGCATCTGGTTTATATTATTGTAATAAATAAAATACATTTAACCACTACAGTGTGGACGGAAATATAAAAACCGCTGGGGGTATAAATATAACTACAGTACCTGGTACTAACTAAACGTCCTTACGTTTCCGTCCAGACTCGCACCCTGGTGTGCCTTTTTTGTTTATCTCGTGTGTTTGCGCTGCTCCGCTTTGATCTCACTAACTAATTGGTGTCTTGGATTAGTATAATTAGTCAAATCTCCCCCCCCCTCGCCCAGAAACCAAAACGATAAACAATAATCATTAACGCTATCGATAGACAGCGTGTATACCTCTCCTCGAAACCGAAAACTAATTAGTGTCTTGGATTAGTATGATTAATTAAATCTCCCCCCCCTCGTCGTGACTCTGGGCGAGGGGGGGGGAGATTTAATTAATCTTACTAATCCAAGACACTAATTAGTTTTCGGTTTGGAGGAGAGGTATATTATACTGGTACATTTTAACAATATACAACGGAATGTGCGAAATGTGCAGATGTCCAGATAAGATACCTTGGACTTTAGAGTGGTGGAAAGTCATAGTTTTATGTATCATAGCGATAGGGAATGGATATCCTAAAAACTCGAAGAAACGTTTAAGTGGAATCCTAATCCTGTCGTGGAATGTTATTTGATTTAAATTTATACATATATACTACATTCAATATCGTATATAAATAAATCACTCATCAATCAATCAATTTCTGAATGGGATGCAGTACGAACGAAAGCCAAATGAATGGAAGGAACGAACGACTAAATGCCATGCACCCCAGGAAAAAATATTGTTGGTGATACTTGTAAGATATAATCAAGAGCAACCAGGTAAATATCCCATCTGCCCCCCTCCCCCGTCGATGATCTTCCCGCCGTTTGCTATTTAATATACCCTGGTACCTGCCAAAAGCATCTATCTGTGCATCGCTCGTAAAAAACGGGATGCGTTGAGATGGGACCAATGCTCCTCCGGACCAGCTGCACAACAATCTGCAAACAGAGAGTTGCATGAGCACAGGCAGGCGCGCTGCTCGTGTGATACGCCAACTAAAGCTGTTTTGCCGTGCGTACTCGCAAGCGCAACAATAAAGTGCTGATTTTGGGAGTGTTGGGGCGGGATGTGGGATGCTCCTTATTTTTTTCCGTGTAGTTTCAGTTTTTTTTTTCTCGAAATTCTCCAATGTCCGGGATCTTGTTCCCATCTCTGGGCCGTCTGGTGTGATCCTCGGCCGGACGTGCCCGTCCATCATCCCAATCTATTGTGAAAGAAATGTCGATCGTATTCGATGGTATTTTTTACGTGGTACCATTTTGTTGGGTGCTTTTAACGAGGGCACTCGCCCTCCAGGGTGCAAGGAAGCGCGTGCTGCAGCAGCGCCAGCAGCGCGCGCTTTTTGATCCAGAGCAGTACGATAGCCACCCGCGTGCTGCTACTGCGTATTGTGTAGGCGTCACCCTCTTGCCGAGCGCCCGGTATCACCCAGCAGCAGCTGCGGAGCAGAGCAGCAGCAGTACCAAATTAACTTTGGAGAGGCTAGGCTGTTCGCCTTGTTTGTCCATTCGTTCGTAATGCTCCTAATTTAACATGACTGCACTCTGTCTGCGGTAACTATAGCAGGGCTAATGTGATTTATACGAGATAATGTTATAACGAAATACGGGTACTCTGTACGGTGTTGTTGGTGTCGTTGTTTCCGTGTCAGGCTTACCAGGCCAGCAGGGGTCAAGTTTGTTTGGCACGACTTAACCCGTTTAGAGCCGGAAACGGTTTTTGGGGACAAAACTACTTGGAAATAGTATGCGATACTTTTCGGGGTAGTTAAGGGGTTAAAAACGACTTTAAAGTGTCCGCACCAAAAAAAGGCGTTGCTGCCCATATCTTCATTTTTTTTGTTTTTTAGTTCTGGCCTCAGCGCTTTGCGCTCGCCCCCCCCGCCCCCCCCCCTTCTCTTCGGCCGAAGAAGCTATTCATTGTTGATGGCACGAGAGTACTCTCACTGGCGTCTCTCCCTCTATAATAATAGTGCATGCAAATGCGGCACACATGTTATATTATATGCTACAGGCAACAGAGTACGTCAGGTTGGCACCGTTTTTCCTACTGGTCTGAAACAAGTATGATACCAGGTATATATTATACCCAAGTGCCAACTCACCCGACTTCTATACCTGGTATATAATATTAATATTCATTCCGGGTGGCATTATGTTTATGTACTGTACCTGGTACAATAACAGGGTAATAGGCATGCAATGCGCGTGTTGTTGTTTTTTGGCGCAGTAATTCTATTAATACTACCAGGTGCGTTTTTTCTCCCCTCATGGTCTAATAGTAGAGCAACCCCGTAATGGTCGTGTTGATTTTTTGCAAATTTTTGGTCGTGTTGATTTTTTGCAAATTTTTGCAATTTTTGCAATTTTTGCTCGCGGAAATGCTCCTCCACACTATTTTCTATTTTCCACCTCCTCCTTAGTTTCATACATAGTTTCACACCGTTGTTCATCCAGCGTTCAGCACGACGGGTAGGCAATGGTTGCTTCGCTGGCTCTTGTCCGCTTTCGGAGAGCCGAGCTCACTAGAGCTCAACCTACCCCCCCCCCCCCCCTCTCCGGTACGTATTATAAGTCTTTGGAGTTTTAGATCGATTTTGCGCGGCTTTTATGTTTTTGTTTCCCTCCCGTGGTGCCGTTCTCTGTTTGCTTGTCTGCGCATGCTGCTTTGTTTGATTTTTTTTTCTTTTTTCATTTATACCCCGTGAGAAGTGGCGAATGGCAACCGCCAGTTGAAGTCGACTCTCTCGGCCTGATACAGCGGCAGCAGTTAGTTATTCAGCGCCAGCACTTGTCGATAGTCAGTCCGTCGCGTTTCGGAAGCGTTGGATGGAGTACTCGTAGCTTGCGTCAGGGGACGGACACGTGCAATGACTCACCGCGCGTGCCGACAACAATACGGTCTGCGCTTTGCCACGAAACACACACGTATGATACATACTATTAATACATATCATTTGTATAATACACACACATGCGCACGGCAGGGTTTTTTTGTGTGCTTCTGTCATGTTGTTTGTTGGTGTTTGTTCTTGATGTTCCGTTTTTTTTTTTTTTGTTAAGAACACCCTAGGCTCTTATTGTTGGCGTTGTTGTTGTTGTTGTTGTTGCTTTTTTTTTTTTTTGAAGAACGTCTCGGCAAAGCTTTCTTCGCCTTTCGCCTCTCGTCTTGGCGCAGTTTCGGGGTTGTTGACCTGTCCTGTCCATCCGCTATTATGATACACGTACAATACAATTTGTAGTGTATCATTATACCAGGTAGCTGTTATACATTATATTAATACTATGGTTTTATACCAACTACCGTATGCAGAGTACATACAATATTATATAAATAGTAGTGGTCTCTCTATGACATAGTGCCGTTACGTGCCAGCCGGAAATACCGGCACTGCTGTAATAGCGGAAACTGTGCCACGGCTGGTTGTTATCATCTGTGCCGAGTGCCAAGCGATTTCACAGGCACTTACAGCTTAGGTACATCGGGTAACCGGCACTACTCAGCTGGCACTAATGGAAGGACCGCTACTCTTCGTACTTTGTACATGTGATCTGCTAGAGCCGGAAACGGTTTTTGGAGACAAATCTACTTGGAAATTGTGTGGGATACTTTTTTGCGGGAGTAAAAGGGGTAAAATAAGTCACCCCCTGGGAAAAAATTCAATTTTCCAAGCCAGTTTTCTCGACAGAGGGGAGAGTGCAATCGCCAAGCGATGCGACTACGGTTATTTTCTGGTAAATACTTCGACGAGCTGTTTCCAAGGCCTTAACCGCTTTAGAGTCGGAAACGGTTTTTGGAGACAACTACTTGGAAATAGTGTGGGATACCTTTTTTTGGGATAGCAAAAGGGTTAAGGCCTTACTGTTGTGTGCCCCACCCACTGTTTTCGGGAAACCCGGGTCCGAAATTAATCCCGCAGGTGTGTGCCTTCTGGCTTGTGTACACACGGTATACGGGGATGGGGGTCGACGTCCAGATCTAGATCTATAAATAAATAGCTACCGTCATGTTGCCTCCTCGTGCATGCAGCCTTTTTTACGGTGTTGGCCCGCCTGCCGGAGGTGTTTGCGGCATGCGCGCTGCGTACCATATACGGGCACGAAGGCACAGATAGCTAACAGATAGGGTAGGGAAGGAGTCGCGCATGGGGCACGCACGAGCTTGCGCCCTTGCCTACTGGCTTGCTTCCCCGAAGGAGGGCGTATCGCATCTTGCGTGGGTTTTCCCTTCCAACGTCCATAATTCTTACCATGACATGCTTTGTTGCGTATCATGCATACATAGACGAATGTATAAGCTGCTGCCAGTCGTACAGCGTATGTATCTGATATGTACGTACGTACGCTGAGCCCTTTTTCATTTTATTTTTTCTCAACCGAGGGGTACGATTTGCCCGAGTTTCTTCCTACTTGTATTATAGTATTATTCCTGTCTGGATTTCTATCTTTCCGGAGGTATTCTTCCACTCCAGAGTTATTTGGATCCTGTCCTGTGACCACGCACTTAATTTTGGCGATGAGTTAATGTGAGAACAACAAGAACAAGAACAATACCAGTTTCGACGTATTATAGGCGTTGCGGTGTTCTTGGTGGACTGTTAATAGTCTACTCGTATTGAAGGGGGGCACTGGGCACACACGACGAAAATGGTGGTGTGAGTTAGAAATATTCTCGTCGATTCCTTTCCTTTCCGTACATGTTAATACCAGTATGTTAATACACGCCTCGCTCGACGTTTTTACACGTCCTTCCTTCCCTGCTGCTGTTGTCGAGAAGGTCAGTTTATTCGCCTGGAAAATGGTCCGCCGGGGGGGGGGGGGTGTTGTCCTATACCGAAGTATACAAGTATAATATGATATTATTAATAGATAGGGAGATGTGTGTGTTTCAGTTATTATGATAACAGAGTGTGTGTTCTTCACATTAAACCGTTCTTCTACATACTCGTCGACATAACGATAATACGTGTACGATGATGATGTGATATATCTTATGATACGAGTACACCTGGTGCCTGGTCCATAGCACAATAATAGCCCCTATTACCACTATTAAATATTAACTAATAATATTAATAGTATCATATTTATAGTACGGGATTAATTCATTATAATATTAATAGTTATACTGCCCGCCGTGAAACACAAATATAAATACCTGGTATATTAATAGTGGGTGTGCCTGCTGCTCCCGGAGTCGTACCCGAGTCGTACTTCCATCTTCTCATTTTTGTACCACGTGGCGCCATTCCATCGGCCAGAGGTCCGACGTTGCCCGGGCATGGAAACATGGAAACCATGCACCATGGACACCAACGATCTGATTTACCAGATTTACCAGGTACCTGGTATCCTTTATCTGGCTGACGGCTGTATTAGCTGGCATCAGCGACAGGTGCTGCTGGCGGAGGGATTTCGTTTTTTTTTTTTTTTCCTTATCTTGGGCGCTAACTGCCTCCCCCCCCCCCCTGCGGCAAAGGCAAAGTACAATATATACGTGCAAAAAGTAAGTGCTTTAAAACGTTTTCACAAAAAAGAAATGGTAAATATCGGAATACGATGCTGATACTGACTGCTGTTGCTGGAACATGTACTCTGCCCCCCCCCGGTACAGAGTACAACAGCAGGCAGAATATACGTTAGGGCTGGGCACTGGCACAGTATGTACTGGCAGTAGTAATCTACTGATTGATCCGGCCAGTATATTCGCCAGTAG